>CP137672.1:37422671-37622264 GCA_037976565.1 Mesocentrotus franciscanus
GTAGTAGTAGTAGTAGTAGTAGTAGTCAGGGGCGGCGATTTCTTTTCTTGACCGGGGTGCACGAAATGCGAGGGACGAGGGAGCATAGTAAACGAAAGGGGCTACTGGCGTAATGAGCAAAAACGTTTGGGGTGGGGGGCAGAAAAAACGGAATCACCACCACTCTTGCATGTTACATGCATGCCCATGGAACGTTTTTCAAAGTGGGGGGGGGGCTAAAGGAGAAGCTCAGGGATTTTAGAGCCCCTGGTGGGGTCCAGGGGCGGAGCCCCCGGAAGCTCAGGGATTTTAGGTATTTAATTACGATCAGGTGAGCATATTTAGATACCTTATTTGTGACACTGGCAGGGCACTAATTAGAGTAAGGTCCAGGGGGCGGAGCCCCCAGAAGTTCAGGGGTTTTAGGCATTTAATTACGGTCAGATGAGCAACCAGGGGCCCGCCTTAGAGCTTATCATGCCATTTCAGCAACATTTGTAAATCACTGGTATCAAATTAGAAATGAACCACATTTTAATTTTTTTGGGGGGCAACTGCCCCCAACCCCTCCCAATCAATAGGCCTACGCCATTGAGCGGGGCGAAGGTGATGGAAGTGTATACCACCATAGAGCTATATGATAAGTCTTATTATAAAGCTCTATGCTACCCCCTCACAGGTTTTTGAAGTTTTGTTGTATTAAAAATTACATTCTTTAGCAAACCTATAGTATGAAAACAAGCAATATACTTTTTTCACACTTCACTTTTACTTTGCCGGTATTTAGTGTGCAGTCTTAAGGGTTGTAAATATTTAGTAGGTAAATTTCAGCAAGTAGGCAGGAAAGGACTTCTTAAAAGAGCAAGCGGAATATTAATTTTTGTTGCACTGATCTATTTCTATATTAACAGTACTCTTAATCTTGTAAACATACAGTGTAAACTGTGCTTACGTGATACCAACGGAATATAGATTTTCTACATTATTTACTTGTACATTTTGAAGGATATTAGTCGTAACGCTACACTCTTGTGCCCTCCAGAGCCTAATAGTGTATTGCAGTCTTTAGTTAGTATTTGCTAAACATTTTTTTTGTATGCACTTTTTCAAATTTTCAGGGGAGGGGACGATACTCCTTAAAAAATTGAGGGGGGGGGTGGAACTGTATACCCCCATAGAGCTATATGATAAGTCTTATTATAAAGCTCTATGCTACCCCTCATAGAGGGGACGCGTCCCCGTCCCCCGGGATCGCCGCCCCTGGTAGTAGTAGTAGTAGTAGTAGTAGTAGTAGTAGTAGTAGTAGTAGTAGAAGTAGTAGAAGTAGAAGTAGTAATATGAGGAGCAGTAGTAGTAGCATTAGAAGTTCTTGTTGTTGTAGCAGTAGAATTAGTATTAGTATTAGTATTTTTAGTGGGAGCATCAATAGTAGTAGTTGTGGTTGTAGTAGTAGTAAACCTCTAGTAGTCGTCGTAGTAGTTATAGTAGTTATAATGATAGTGGAAGTGGATAATTATGATATCATTTCAAAGTGTGTGATCGGCACATTTATTGATTGATTAGTGAAAACAATATGAATTTGACATTTGAGAACAAAAATAAATATTAAGAAAGCATGATACTCACCCGGGATCCTGCATATTACATGTTCGCCAGGAAATTTTCCAGCAAAGACAGCAGGGGGAGAGAAGAGTTTTGGGACGGTCTGCAACATGGTGCCATCGGGCAGTCGCTCCATCTTACACTTATAGGACGTCGGCAAGGTGCTTTGCAGGCTGAACTCGCAAGATGTTTTCGTCGGCTTGGACGAATCCGATAAAACAGGCAAGGCTGTGTTGAATAAAACAAAAAGTAAATCGATAGTGAGCTCTTCCTCCTACTGTTCTCCCTCATCCTCCTGCTCCCTCCCCTTTCCAATCCTCACTTCTTCCTCCCTCGCCGTCCCTCCTCCCCTCCCGCTTTTCCTCCTCTACAACGTCCTCCCATCCCCCTTCCTCATCCTCCCCTCCTTCTCCCCGTCTCCCCACTCCCCATCTCCTTCCTCTTCTACCTCCTCCCCTCCCTCTTTATCATCATTCCCTTTCTCCCCCTATTCCTTCTCCTCAATCTCTTTTTCTTTCTCCCCTTCCTCCTTCTTTACCTCTTCCTACTTCTCCTGTTCCTCCCCGTCCCCCTACTCTTTTTCGTCATTTTCTTCATCTCATCATTCCTCTTTCCTCTTCCCTTCCCTATTTATACGTATAGCCCTCCTCCTTCTCCTCCTCCTCCTTCTCCTCCTCTCTCTCAACTTCCTTCACCCTCTCCCCTCCCCTTCCTCATCCTCCTCCCCTCTCCTTCCTCTTCCTCTACCTTCCATTCCTCCACCTCCTCGTACTCATCATTCCCTCCTCCTCGTCCTCCTACTCCTATTTATCCTCCCATCTCTTCATCTTCGTTTTGTCCTTCTTGTCTCCTTCCCTTCTTCCTCTCCCTACCCCTTAGGAATGAAATTTCCCTTTAAATAATTTAGAACATTCATTAGGGAGAATTGTTCAAACTGTGAACTATCTATTCGAGATACCACTTAGATTTTACACCTCGCTCCTATTTCACTTCATTATGGTTATTTTGAAAGCCAACTTTTGTCAGCAGCATTCGTAAAATCATGAAAATATATGAAGTCAAAATTATTCTTACCGAAGGACAAACAGGCTACGATACCAAACAGCAACGTGCACAATACACCGATCTTTCGTTCCTTAGCCTGTATTTATAAAAAAAATATTAACATTGCATAAAAAAAATAGAACACGAACAAGAGCAAGAGCAAGAACATAATAACAACGAAATTATGATGATGATGATGATGGTCATGATGATGATTATATTATATAAATATTAATAACAGCAACTACTGTTACATGTAGCACATATCACTAACGTAACATAAACTGTATTTGGTTTTTAAGTGGATTGAATCATATCTTTCTAACAGACCACAACAAATATTACTAGATAATGTAATATATTACATTTTCCATGTTTCATATGGGGTTCTTCGAAAGTCACGTCTCGGCCCCCTCCTGTTTACACTCTTTACAATTAATCTGATCAACATTATTCAAAGGCGTTTCCCAAATGTTTCTTGTAATTGTTATACGAATTACACACAGTTATGCATTTTTCAGTCCTGCTAAAGAACATCAAGTCGATCAAGATGATAATATCTCAAGTTTAGAATCATATATACGCTATATCCGTTCTTGGATGTTCAAAAATAAGCTAATGTTTAATGATGGAAAAACAGAGTTTCTCATTGTTAGGACATCCAGTCAGGTTACTTCCTTCTTTTTTACTTTCTATTTTCTTCATCCCTCTTCTTCTCTCTTCTTCTAGGTCTGATGTAGATCAAATGTGAACGTTCAACTGAAGAGAGCATGGAATTTGCCCAATAGACCGGTTCGTAGTTAGCATATAATGAAAAGGATATCAAATGTTCACTACGAAGATTCCAGGCTACCTCAAGCCTTTTCTTTCTTTGACTGAAGTCGCAAGTACAGTTATATTTCTTTAGACTTTAACCACACAGCTATTATTCATTAAGTCGTGAGTCACTCTTCTTTTCATCACTGAACATTGCTGTTTATAGCATGCCCCTTTGTTTAAGTCATTTAAGATATGTTTAATTTCATTGTTTTAAATCTCTTTTTCTTGTTTGTTTTACACATTAATTACATTCTATTATTTCGCAATGTATCATGTATATGCTTATATTGAAAAGGACAACACGTAAATTGGCAATGAATTCAAATCAGACTCATGGTGGCCATTTCACTATGATTGAAACAAAAACCTAAAATACTTACCATTTTACAGATCAATCTTCAAGAGCTTCCAAAAATGATCAGACAGCACGATGATAACCTAACGTCTTTCTCGGATAAATAGGAACAAATTTGGAAACGAAAATACAGTTGCTTGAATACGGAAAGGCGGGAAATATTAAACGTACGATTAAAACTGTAGACTATAGCTATCGATCAACGGAGATCAATTATAATCGCAGGAGACATATGACTTGATATCTACCTTCGACCAATTGTAAATGGTAAATGGTAGGATTTACCTTCTCTGCAGGCGGTAAGCTCGCATGAGAACGGAATCGATATGAACAGATAGATTAAAAAGGAAATACTGCCAACTGGTAGATCCGAAATATGATCCTTGTCGGTTATGTATCGGATAACGGTGTTCGTATTTATTTTTCCCAAGAAAAATTAAACCTTTTTTAATTACGAGTGCTCTAGACCAAGCCCAAACTAGGTTAATAAATAGCCAGTATGACATTGGCTGTCTTTAATACTTCAAGACAAAATGCAAATCCAACCATTAAGGGCGCAAACAAATTGTTGTTTCAACTCTATACAAGGGCAATAAAAGTACTAGGATTTGGTTTGCAACATTACATTTTGGAAATATTGGTGGAAGTGCCGATAGACTGAATTTGAGGAGGGGGGCGTACATATTTTTGTTTGTGAAAATATATGTTTATGCTAATAACATGCTAAAAGTGGATAGAAAATTTGGAGGCAGCTTCTTTGGAATACATTTCAGTGCCAATAATTTTTAGAGTTGCATTTTTTTGTTTGGGGAAAACACACGTTACCTTAGAAACATATTGAGTGGATTGAAATTATGAAAAAGCATTAAAGGATAGATATTTATAGCATCGACCATTTTTCCTGTTGAAATGCACGTTCCCATATTTTAAACATCACTTTGATCATCATATTTTCCCGACGGAAATTGTCTTTAATGTAAAGAAACAAATACTTATAATTCTCATTATTATTATCATTTTAATCATCCCCATTATCATCATCATCATCATCATCATTATCATAATCACCATTAGCGTCATAACCATCATCATTACGACCATCATCACCGCCATCATTATCAATATCATCATCATTATAACCGTCATCATCACCATCGTCATCATCGTCATCATCATCATCATCAATAACAGCATCTTTATCACAAAATAATTATATTTACCTCAAAAAAACATATTTGAAACCAGTATCCTTGTCGGACATGTATCGGATAACGGTGTTCGTATTTATTTTTCCTAAGAAAAATTAAACCTTTTTTAATTACGAGTGCTCTAGACCAAGCCCAAACTAGGTTAATAAATAGCCAGTATGACATTGGCTGTCTTTAATATTTCAAGACAAAATGCAAATCCAACCATTAGGGGCGCAAACAAATTGTTATTTCAACTCTATACAAGGGCAATAACAGTACTAGGATTTGGTTTGGAACATTAAATTTTGGTAATATTCGTAGAAGTGCCGATAGACTTAATTTGAGGAGGGGGGCGTACATATTTTTGTTTTTAATGTAAAGAAACAAATAATTATAATGCTCATTATCATTATCATTATCATTTTCATCATCATCATTATTATCATCATCATCATCATCATAACCGTCATCATCACCATCGTCATCACCGTCATCATCGTCATCATCAACATTATTATCATCATCATCATGATCATGATCATAATCACCATTAGCGTCATCACCATCATCATTACGACCATCATCACCGCCATCATTATCAATATCATCATCATCTTTTTAACCGTCATCATCACCATCGTCATCATCGTCATCATCGTCATCATCATCATCATCATGATCAATAACAGCATCTTTATCACAAAATAATTATATTTACCTTAAAAAAACATATTTGAAATCAGTATCCTTGTTGGACATGTTTCGGATAACGGTGTTCGTATTTATTTTTCTAAGAAAAATTAAACCTTTTTTTAATTACGAGTGCTCTAGACCAAGCACAACTAGGTTAATAAATAGCCAGTATGACATTGGCTGTCTTTAATACTTCAAGACAAAATGCAAATCCAACCATTAAGGGCGCAAACAAATTGTTAATTCAACTATATACAAGGGCAATAAAAGTACTAGGATTTGGTTTGGAACATTAAATTTTGGAAATATTGGTAGAAGTGCCGATAGACTGAATTTGAGGAGTGGGACGTACATATTTTTGTTTGTGAAAATATATGTTTATGCTAATAACATGCTAAAAGTTGATAGAAAATTTGGAGGCAGCTTCTTTGGAATACATTTCAGTGCCAATAATTTTTAGAGTTGCATTTTTTAGTTTGGGGAAAACACACGTTACCGTAGAAACATATTGAGTGGACTGAAATTATGAAAAAGCATTAAAGGATAGATATTTATAGCATCGACCATTTTTCCTGTTGAAATGCACGTTCCCATATTTTAAACATCACTTTGAATATCATATTTTCCCGACGGAAATTGTCTATTATAGTGCTCATTATTATTATCATTTTCATCATCCCCATTATCATCATCGTCATCATCATCATTATCATAATCACCATTAGCGTCATAACCATCATCATTACGACCATCATCACCGCCATCATTATCAATATCATTATCCTTATAACCGTCATCATCATCATCGTCATCATCGTCATCATCATCATCATCAATAACAGCATCTTTATCACAATGTAATTATATTTACCTCAAACACACATATGTGTAACCAGTATCCTTGTCGGACATGTATCGGATAACGGTGTTCGTATTTAATTTTCCCAAGAAAAATTAAACCTTTTTTAATTACGAGTGCTCTTCGCCAAGCACAAACTAGGTTAATAATGGCCAGTATGACATTGGCTGTCTTTAATATTTCAAGACAAAATGCAAATCCAACCATTAAGGGCGCAAACAAATTGTTATTTCAACTCTATACAAGGACAATAAAAGTACTAGGATTTGGTTTGGAACATTAAATTTTGGAAATATTGGTAGAAGTGCCGATAGACTGAATTTGAGGAGTGGGACGTACATATTTTTGTTTGTGAAAATATATGTTTATGCTAATAACATACTAAAAGTGGATAGAAAATTTGGAGGCAGCTTCTTTGGTATACATTTCAGTGCCAATAATTTTTAGAGGGGTCGAGTTGCATTTTTTTGTTTGGGGAAAAGTAACGTTACCGTAGAAACATAATGAGTGGATTGAAATTATGAAAATGCATTAAAGCATAAATATATATAGCATCAACCAATTTTCGTGTTGAAATGCACGTTCCCATATTTTAAACATCACTTTGATCATCATATTGTCCCGACGGAAAATTGTCTTCAATGTAAAGAAACAAATAATTATAATTCTCATTACCATTATCATTTTCATCATCATCATTATCATCATCATCATCATCATTATCATCATCATCATCATGATCATTATCATAATCACCATTAGCGTCATCACCATCATCACCGCCATCAATATCAATATCATCATCATCATAACCGTCATCATCACCATCGTCATCATCATCATCATCGTCGTCATCATCATCATCATCATCATCATTAATTACAGCATCTTTATCACAAAATAATTATATTTACCTCAAAAACATATTTGAAACCAGTATCCTTGTTGGACATGTATCGGATAACGGTGTTCGTATTTAATTTTCCCAAGAAAAATTAAACCTTTTTAATTACGAGTGCTCTTCGCCAAGCACAAACTAGGTTAATAATGGCCAGTATGACATTGGCTGTCTTTAATATTTCAAGACAAAATGCAAATCCAACCATTAAGGGCGCAAACAAATTGTTTTTTTCAACTCTATACAAGGGCAATAAAAGAACTAAGATTTGGTTTGGAACATTAAATTTTGGAAATATTCGTAGAAGTGCCGATAGACTTAATTTGAGGAGGGGGGCATACATATTTTTGTTTTTAATGTAAAGAAACAAATAATTATAATGCTCATTATCATTATCATTTTCATCATCATCGTTATTATCATCATCATCATGATCATGATCATAATCACCATTAGCGTCATCACCATCATCATTATGACCATCATCACCGCCATCATTATCAATATCATCATCATCATCATAACCGTCATCATCACCATCGTCATCATCGTAATCATCGTCATCATCAACATTATCATCATCATCATCATCATCATGATCATAATCACCATTAGCGTCATCACCATCATCATTACGACCATCATCACCGCCATCATTATCAATATCATCATCATCTTTATAACCGTCATCATCACCATCGTCATCATCGTCATCATCGTCATCATCATCATCATCATCATCATCAATAACAGCATCTTTTCACAAAATAATTATATTTACCTAAAAAAAACATATTTGAAACCAGTATCCTTGCTGGACATGTATCGGATAACGGTGTTCGTAGAAAAATTATACTTTTTTTAATTACGAGTGCTCTAGACCAAGCCCAAACTAGGTTAATAAATAGCCAGTATGACATTGGCTGTCTTTAATATTTCAAGACAAAATGCAAATCCAACCATTAGGGCGCAAACAATTGTTATTTCAACTCTATACAAGGGCAATAAAAGTACTAGGATTTGGTTTGGAACATTAAATTTTGGAAATATTGGTAGAAGTGCCAATAGACTGAATTTGAGGAGGGGGACGTACATATTTTTGTTTGTGAAAATATATGTTTATGCTAATAACATGCTAAAAGTGGATAGAACATTTGGAGGCAGCTTCTTTGGAATACATTTTAGTGCCAATAATTTTTAGAGGGGTCGAGTTGCATCTTATTGTTTGGGGAAAAGAAACGTTACCGTAGAAACATATTGAGTGGACTGAAATTATGAAAAAGCATTAAAGGATAGATATTCATAGCATCGACCATTTTTCTTGTTGAAATGCACGTTCCCATATTTTAAACATCACTTTGATCATCATATTGTCCCGACGGAGATTGTCTTTAATGTAAAGAAACAAATAATTATAATGCTCATTATCATTATCATTTTCATCATCATCATTATCATCGTGATCATTATCATAATCACCATTAGCGTCATCACCATCATCACCGCCATCATTATCAATATCATCATCATCATAACCGTAATCATCACCATCGTCAATATCATCATCATCGTCGTCGTCATCATCATCATCATCATCAATTACAGAATCTTTATCACAAAATAATTATATTTACCTCAAAAAAACATATTTGAAACCAGTATCCTTGTTGGACATGTTTCGGATAACGGTGTTCGTATTTATTTTTCCTAAGAAAAATTAAACCTTTTTTAATTACGAGTGCTCTAGACCAAGCCCAAACTAGGTTAATAAATAGCCAGTATGACATTGGCTGTCTTTAATATTTCAAGACAAAATGCAAATCCAACCATTAGGGCGCAAACAATTGTTATTTCAACTCTATACAAGGGCAATAAAAGTACTAGGATTTGGTTTGGAACATTAAATTTTGGAAATATTGGTAGAAGTGCCAATAGACTGAATTTGAGGAGGGGGACGTACATATTTTTGTTTGTGAAAATATATGTTTATGCTAATAACATGCTAAAAGTGGATAGAACATTTGGAGGCAGCTTCTTTGGAATACATTTTAGTGCCAATAATTTTTAGAGGGGTCGAGTTGCATCTTATTGTTTGGGGAAAAGAAACGTTACCGTAGAAACATATTGAGTGGACTGAAATTATGAAAAAGCATTAAAGGATAGATATTCATAGCATCGACCATTTTTCTTGTTGAAATGCACGTTCCCATATTTTAAACATCACTTTGATCATCATATTGTCCCGACGGAGATTGTCTTTAATGTAAAGAAACAAATAATTATAATGCTCATTATCATTATCATTTTCATCATCATCATTATCATCGTGATCATTATCATAATCACCATTAGCGTCATCACCATCATCACCGCCATCATTATCAATATCATCATCATCATAACCGTAATCATCACCATCGTCAATATCATCATCATCGTCGTCGTCATCATCATCATCATCATCAATTACAGAATCTTTATCACAAAATAATTATATTTACCTCAAAAAAACATATTTGAAACCAGTATCCTTGTTGGACATGTTTCGGATAACGGTGTTCGTATTTATTTTTCCTAAGAAAAATTAAACCTTTTTTAATTACGAGTGCTCTTCGCCAAGCACAAACTAGGTTAATAAATAGCCAGTATGACATTGGCTGTCTTTAATATTTCAAGACAAAATGCAAATCCAACCATTAGGGCGCAAACAAATTGTTATTTCAACTCTATACAAGGGCAATAGAAGAACTAGGATTTGGTTTGCAACATTACATTTTGGAAATATTCGTAGAAGTGCCGATAGACTTAATTTGAGGAGGGGGTACATGTTTTTGTTTTTAATGTAAAGAAACAAATAATTATAATGCTCATTATCATTATCATTTTCATCATCATCATTATTATCATCATCATCATCATCATGATCATAATCACCATTAGCGTCATCACCATCATCATTATGACCATCATCACAGCCATCATTATCAATATCATCATCGTCATCATAACCGTCATCATCACCATCGTCATCATCGTCATCATCGTCATCATCATCATCATCATCATCATCATCATCAATAACAGGATCTTTATCACAAAATAATTATATTTACCTCTAAAAAAAACATATTTGAAACCAGTATCCTTGTTGGACATGTTTCGGATAACGGTGTTCGTATTTATTTTTCTAAGAAAAATTAAACCTTTTTTTAATTACGAGTGCTCTAGACCAAGCACAACTAGGTTAATAAATAGCCAGTATGACATTAGCTGTCTTTAATATTTCAAGACAAAATGCAAATCCAACCATTAGGGCGCAAACAAATTGTTATTTCAACTCTATACAAGGGCAATAAAAGTACTAGGATTTGGTTTGGAACATTAAATTTTGGAAATATTGGTAGAAGTGCCGATAGACTGAATTTGAGGAGTGGGACGTACATATTTTTGTTTGTGAAAATATATGTTTATGCTAATAACATACTAAAAGTGGATAGAAAATTTGGAGGCAGCTTCTTTGGAATACATTTCAGTGTTAATAATTTTTAGAGGGGTCGAGTTGCATTTTTTTGTTTGGGGAAAAGAAACGTTACCGTAGAAACATAATGAGTGGATTGAAATTATGAAAATGCATTAAAGCATAAATATATATAGCATCAACCAATTTTCGTGTTGAAATGCACGTTCCCATATTTTAAACATCACTTTGATCATCATATTGTCCCGACGGAAAATTGTCTTCATTGTAAAGAAACAAATAATTATAATTCTCATTACCATTATCATTTTCATCATCATCATTATCATCATCATCATCATCATTATCATAATCATCATTAGCGTCATCACCATCATCACCGCCATCATTATCAATATCATCATCATCATAACCGTCATCATCACCATCGTCATCATCATCATCGTCATCATCATCATCATCATCATCATCATCATCATCAATTACAGCATCTTTATCACAAAATAATTATATTTACCTCAAAAAAACATATTTAAACCAGTATCCTTGTTGGATATGTATCGGATAACCGTGTTCGTATTTATTTTTCCTAAAGAAATTAAACCTTTTTTAATTACGAGTGCTCTAGACCAAGCCCAAACTAGATTAATAAATAGCCAGTATGACATTGGCTGTCTTTAATATTTCAAGACAAAATGCAAATCCAACCATTAAGGGCGCAAACAAATTGTTATTTCAACTCTATACAAGGGCAATAAAAGTACTAAGATTTGGTTTGGAACATTAAATTTTGGAAATATTGGTAGAAGTGCCGATAGACTGAATTTGAGGAGGGGAACATACATATTTTTGTTTGTGAAAATATATGTTTATGCTAATAACATGCTAAAGGTGGATAGAAAATTTGGAGGCAGCTTCTTTGGAATACATTTCAGTGCCAATAATTTTTAGAGGGGTCGAGTTGCATTTTTTTGTTTGGGGAAAACACACGTTACCTTAGAAACATATTGAGTGGACTGAAATTATGAAAAAGCATTAAAGGATAGATATTTATAGCATCGACCATTTTTCTTGTTGAAATGCACGTTCCCATATTTTAAACATCACTTTGATCATCATATTGTCCCGACGGAAATTGTCTTTAATGTAAAGAAACAAATAATTATAATTCTCATTACCATTATCATTTTCATCATCATCATTATCATCATCATGATCATTATCATCATCATCATCATCATGATCATTATCATAATCACCATTAGCGTTATCACCATCATCACCGCCATCAATATCAATATCATCATCATCATAACCGTCATCATCACCATCGTCATCATCATCATCGTCTTCATCATCATCATCATCATCATCATCATCATCATCATCATCAATTACAGCATCTTTATCACAAAATAATTATATTTACCTCAAAAAACATATTTGAAACCAGTATCCTTGTTGGACATGTATCGGATAACGGTGTTCGTATTTATTTTTCCTAAGAAAAATTAAGCCTTTTTTAATTACGAGTGCTCTAGACCAAGCCCAAACTAGGTTAATAAATAGCCAGTATGACATTGGCTGTCTTTAATATTTCAAGACAAAATGCAAATCCAACCATTAAGGGCGCAAACAAATTGTTATTTCAACTCTATACAAGGGCAATAAAAGTACTAAGATTTGGTTTGGAACATTAAATTTTGGAAATATTGGTAGAAGTGCCGATAGACTGAATTTGAGGAGGGGGACGTACATATTTTTGTTTGTGAAAATATATGTTTATGCTAATAACATGCTAAAAATGGATAGGAAATTTGGAGGCAGCTTCTTTGGAATACATTTCAGTGCCAATAATTTTTAGAGGGGTCTAGTTGCATTTTTTTGTTTGGGGAAAACACACGTTACTTTAAAAACATATTGAGTGGACTGAAATTATGAAAAAGCAATAAAGGATAGATATTTATAGCATCGACCATTTTTCCTGTTGAAATGCACGTTCCCATATTTTAAACATCACTTTGATCATCATATTGTCCCGACGGAAATTGTCTTTAATGTAAAGAAACAAATAATTATAATGCTCATTATCATTTTCATCATCATCATTATCATCATCATCATCATCATTATCATAATCACCATTAGCGTCATCACCATCATCACCGCCATCATTATCAATATCATCATCATCATAACCGTCATCATCACCATCGTCATCATCATCTTCATCATCGTCATCATCATCATCATCAATTACAGCATCTTTATCACAAAATAATTTTATTTACCTCAAAAAAACATATTTGAAACCAGTATCCTTGTTGGACATGTATCGGATAACGGTGTTCGTATTTATTTTTCCTAAGAAAAATTAAACCTTTTTTAATTACGAGTGCTCTAGACCAAGCCCAAAGTAGGTTGATAAATAGCCAGTATGACATTGGGTGTCTTTAATATTTCAAGACAAAATCCAAACCCAACCATTAAGGGCGCAAACAAATTGTTATTTCAACTCTATACAAGGGCAATATAAGTACTAGGATTGGTTTGGAACATTAATTTTTGAAAATATTGGTAGTAGCGCTGATGAACTTACTTTGAGGAGCGGGACGTACATATTTTTTTAGGTGAAAATATATGTTTATGCTAATAACTTGCTAAAAATGGATAGGAAATTTGGAGGCAACTTCTTTGAAATACATTTCTGTGCTAATAATTTTTAGAGGCGTCGAGTTGCATTTTTTTGTTTGGGGAAAAGAAACGTTACCGTAGAAACATAATGAGTGGATTGAAATTATGAAAATGCATTAAAGGATGAATATATATAGCATCAACCTGTTTTCGTGTTGAAATGCACGTTCCCATATTTTAAACATCACTTTGATTATCATATTGTCTCGACGGAAATTGTCTTTAATGTAAAGAAACAAATAATTATAATGCTCATTATCATTTTCATTTTCATCATCATCATCATCATCATGATCATGATCATAATCATCATTAGCGTCATCACCATCATCATTATAACCATCATCACCGCCATCATTATCGATATCATCATCATCATAACCGTCATCATCACCATCGTCATCATCATCATCATCGACGTCATCATCATCATCATCATCATCATCATCATCAATTACAGCATCTTTATCACAAAATAACTATATTTACCTCAAAAAAGCATATTTGAAACCAGTATCCTTGTTGGACATGTATCGGATAACCAGGCGCGGATCCAGGATTTCTTAGGGGGGGAGGCCCAAATTTGAAATTATGCGAGCCAAATATTGGTACGTAATGGTGACCAGCAGTGGCGTAATGAGCAAAAACGGTTTTTTTTTTGGGGGGGGGGGCAGACAAAAAAAATCTGCATATAATAAGCATATTTTGATACCTTATTCATGACACTGGCAGGTCACTCATTGGCGTGGGGTCCAGGGGGCTGAGCCCCCTGAAACTCAGGGATTTAAGGCATTTTATAACGGTCAGATAAGCATTCAGGGGCTTACCTTAGACCCCCTGGTGGGGTCGAGGGGGCGGACCCCCAGAAGCTTAGGTGTTTTTAGGCATTTAATTACGGTCAGATGAACATATTTTGATACCTTATTTGTGACACTCGCAGGTCACTAATTGGCGAGGGGTCCAGGGGGCGAAGCACCCGGAACCTCAAGGGTTTTAGGCATTAAATTACAGTCAGGTGAGTATCCAGGGGCCCGCCTTGGGGCCCTCGGTTGGGTCCAGGGGGCAGAGCCCCCGGAAGCACAGGGGTTTTATGCGTTTAATTATGTTAAGTTGAGCTTTTGTGATACCTTATTGACAGAAGCAGGACACTATTTGGCGTCGGGTCCAGGGGGCGGAGGCCCAGAAGCTCAAGGGTTTAAGGCGTTTAATTACTGTCAGATGAGCATATTTTGATACCTTATTTGTGACACTGGCAGGACAATAATTGGTGTGGGGTCCAGGGCGGAGCCCCAGAAGCTCAGGGTTTTAGGCATTTTATAACGGTCAGATAAGTATTCAGGGGCCGCCTTAGGGCCCTGGTGGGGTCGAGGGCGGAGCCCCGGAAGCTCGGGGTTTTAGGCATTTAATTACGGTCAGATGAACATATTTTTATACCTTATTTGTGACACTCGCAGGTCACTAATTGGCGAGGGATCAAGGGGGCGAGGCCCCCGGAAGCTCAAGGGTTTTAGGCATTAAATTACGGTCAGGTGAGTATCCAGGGGCCCGCCTTGGGGCCCTTGGTTGGATCCAGGGGGCAGAGCCCCCGGAAGCTCAGGGGTTTTAGGCGTTTAATTACGGTCAGATGAGCATTTTTTATACCTTATTTGTGACACTAGCAGGACACTAATTTGCGTCGGGTCCAGGGGGCGGAGACCCCAGAAGCTCAGGGGTTTTAGGCATTAAATTACCGTTAGATGAGCATCCAGGGGCCCGCCTTAGACCCCTAGGTGGAATCAAGGGGGCAGAGCCCCCGGAAGCTCAGGGGTTATAGGCATTTAATCCCGGTCAGATGACCATATTTTTATACCCTATTATTTTGTGACACTGGCAGGTCAATATTCTTTCTATTTTTCTTTAATATACTTTTTCATAAAAAAGTTGGGGGGCTCGAGGCCCTCGAGCCCCGCAGTTCCGCGGGCCCTGACATGTAGGCCTCTAAATAAGCATATTTCTTGCCTGACTGTAAATTTGGGAATTTGTTATTTTCCAACAAACGCATAAAAAAGTATAATTTACTAAAAAGTGAGGAAAAAACTCGAAAATTTCTTGCTTGACTGTAAATTTAGGAATTTGTTATTTTCCAACAAACGCATAAAAGAGTATAATTTACTAAAAAGTGAGGAAAAAACTCGGAAATTTTTTGCCTGACTGTAAATTTAGGAATTTGTTATTTTCCAACAAACGCATAAAAAATATAATTTACTAAAAAGTGAGGAAAAAACTCGGAAAATTGTGTCATTTCAGCAAGTTTCCCTTCCCTTCTCTCTCTTTAGGTTTGCTGTGGGGAGGGGCAAGGGCCTTTAGGCTCCTCCCCGATCCACACGTTGTTGGCGGAATTAATCGCAACTGATCTCCCTTCTTTTCTTCTTCGTCTTTTGTTCCTTTTAGCTCTCCTCTTTCCCTTTCCCTTCCTTATCTCTTTTTTTTTTTTGAGGGGGCGGGGGTAGAGGCAAGGGCCCCGATCCACAACTTGTTGGCGGGAAAATTGCAACTGATATCCCCTTCTTTTTTTTCTTCTTCCTCTTTTTTTTCCTTCCTTTATCTCCTCTTTTCCTTTTTCTTTCCCTTTCCTTCCTTCTCTCTTATTTTTTTGCTGGGGGAAGGCAACAGCCTGGGAGGCAAGGCCCTTTCGGCCCCTCCCCCGATCTCCTTCTTTTCCCTTTTCTTTTCTTCTTCCTTCTTCCTTCCTTTTCCTTTTTTTTTTTTTTTTTTGCTGGGGGCCAAGGCCCGCTCGGCCTCCCCCCTGGATCCGCGCCTGCGGATAACGGTGTTCGTATTTATTTTTCCTAAGAAAAATTAAACCTTTTTTAATTACGAGTGCTCTAGACCAAGCCCAAACTAGATCAATAAATAGCCAGTATGACATTGGCTGTCTTTAATATTTCAAGACAAAATGCAAATCCAACCATTAGGGGCGCAAACAAATTGTTATTTCAACTCTATACAAGGGCAATAAAAGTACTAAGATTTGGTTTGGAACATTAAATTTTGAAAATATTGGTGGAAGTGCCGATAGACTGAATTTGAGGAGGGGGACGTACATATTTTTGTTTGTGAAATATATGTTTATGTCAATAACATGCTAAAAGTGGATAGAAAATTTGGAGGCAACTTCTTTGAAATACATTTCAGTGCCAATAATTTTTAGAGGGGCCGAGTTGCATTTATTTGTTTGGGAAAAACACACGTTACCTTAGAAACATATTGAGTGGATCGAAATTATGGAGAAAGCATTCAGGGAAAGATATTGATAGCATCGACCATTTTTCTTTTTAAATGTACGTTATGATAGAAACATGCTGATTAAATTGATAATTCGATATCGAGCCTCATCACATAACCTTCATGAATATTTCCGGTATGAAAATTTGCAGAAATCAAATCAATGTTGTTATGAAAGTTGCTAGTTTTCACGAATTCGCTACAGTAGCGAATTCGTGAAAACTGGCAACTTTCATATCAATATTAGAATTAAATAAATTACATAATCTTTTCTTTTGATAATAACAGCTACAGTACTGTTTAACACCGACATGCACTTAAATATGTTTAATATTGAATCAGTTATACATCCAATTATATTTGATAGGTAGTATAGATATATGGCCAGCAATACTGTAATAAACGAGTTTGGAATTTATCAGATAACAAGGGACCTGTCATTTGTCTTTGCACAGCAGTTACTAAACACCTGTCTAATGAAAAACCGCTGATTAAGCTGTCAACCAGGGGATTACTCGCTATAAAACAATGGCCAGCATAATTGCAGCTAGAACAATCATTATAATAGAATTAGGATACCCAAAGTCCATCTTGACAAGGAAGATACATGAATATTCTTCCTTTTCCCTCCATTACAACGTTTCTTAAAACCTTTCCAAGACTAAAATCGTTATTTATTATGTTTCTATGTTTCTCTTTCTCTTTCTTTCTGTCTCTACGTCACTCTTCATCCAACCATTTCTCTCTTTATCACACACACGCATATATTGTACTCTCTTTCTCTCTTTCTTTCTCTCTTTCTCCCTTCTCTCTCCCTCTCCCTCATATAGCTCCGGTAGTCTAAATTTCGCTCGCTTGACTATTGAATATATATATATATATGTATTTAATACAAATTTTGGAGGAAACTGATGATGATCAAGTCGGGGTAACCTACCCTGAATGGTGAGATGATTATGATAAATGAATCGATAGATGTAAGGTTGCTGATGTTAAGAACATTGAAAGTAAGTCAACTTCATCATCCCTGACAGGGCAAAGAAATTTTGTTTTGTAGTAGGTTGCCAAGAGAACAGACGGCCCCAACATTTTAACCACGTGAGATGTTGCAAAGGATTTGTTTGAACATTTATTGGGCGATGTGCACGTAAAACACTTTTCCAAGAACAGTGTACTGACAGGCGTCCTTTGACTAAATTGGACGGAAAGATTCACAAAGGACCGTGCATGTTGCTACATTGTGCCTGAAAGTCTGAAACAGTTGTGATTAGCTCTCAGAACATAATATCAAGATAAATATCACTCTCTCTACAACATCAAAAGACATTATAATTATTCAAAGGTCTGATAAAAAGCTTGCTCAAAGGATTGTTTGGTAGTACCAATGTATATCACCAAAACGAAGATTCTAACCATACAATAAGGTACAATCCTTTCGTCAACAATCAACATCATAGAAAGAGTAGTTTCTAAGGCCCTATCCATTATGTCTGATCCAACCCAACCCCTTAATGACCAGTACATACACCTGAGAAGCGGACGAAGATTGAGATCTGTAAAAGCAAGAACTAGTCGCCGCATTAATTTATTCATTCCACTTTCCATAAGAGTTAATGTGAATGAAATCTAGTAGAGAGAAGAGTTGTAAACGAAGACAAGAACGGTAGAGAATGTGAAAACTATGCAAATACCTTATAGACACGTTACACGAAAATGATTTGTTAGTATACTTACTTATACTGTTGTACCCCCTACTGTTATACCATATCAAGGAATAATTAGAAAAGTTAAAATACCTACTTCAGATTAGAGAGTATAAGAAGAAAAGAAAAGGGAGGGTGTATAAGAAGAGAGACAAAAGAAGAAGAAGAAGAAGAAGAAGAAGAAGAAGAAGAAGAAGAAGAAGAAGAAGGAGAAAGAAAGTAAACTATATATTCATCATGATCATGTATATTGAGTGTATACTAAAAACAGGGTCTTGAGCATAAATCAGAAACGAGGTTGAACAAAATTCAGACAAACATGAAGTATGCATTTATTGTGGAAAAAAATACAATTCACATGTATTTAATTAAGTACTTATGATTGTCAATTATATGTTGTACTTGTGAAATTACTGTGAAGCAAGATTGTTAATGCAGATATGAACAATTATCCTCTAATGTACATAGTAATTGAAATGAACATGAAATGAAATGAAATATTCAACAGTTTATTTGCAACCCATAAAGTGTACAATGAATGTAATCATATGGTTAGATTGTTACAGGATCAAATATTATGGTAAATACAAAATCCTCAGCGCAAAATTTCTATTCTAAATGCTCCGGAGACAATAGCTGAAACCACGCACCAATAAATAACAAAACCTACAAAGAAGCGAATGATTGGGAAGAGGAAGAACGGAGAGGGGGTGATTTCTTTCTCAATATATAGACATCAAGTTCAAGTTCAAGTTCAAATTTATTGATCAAGCACCAGAGAACATGGCATAAAAATCATTTCCCGGCTGTTTCTTCAACTTATATAACATCAATTAACATACATGTACTATCAATTTATACAAAATCAGGAATAAATACAACAGTTGAACATGAATACAGAATGGTGTAGGCTTTGGTATAGAAACATAACACAAATTACAACCGTAAACATACCAGAAATCACTACGGGTGTTATCATTTTACGGTTAAGTAGGCAGATTAGCGAAGTATAAATAAATGTGCAGTACATCCTTATATCCTTAATTGTTGATTCCGCAACTAACAATTTCGCAACTAACAATTATCTCCTGAACCTGTCATTGTACAGTGTCATGGCACGTATGAGAAATGACCCCCTAAATCAATTGGTTCTGACTTTCGGTAGCCGGACACGTCCTGATTTGTTGAAAACAATATGCATATGTAGAGGATGAGTTTCATCCTCAATGATGTGATTGAACTTATCAATTACAGCTGATTCAGCTATCTCTTCGAGTTGTTTAACCGGTAAGCCAATAACCTTACTTTCGGTTTTCATTACCCTCATCAGTTTCATTTTGTTTTGAGAGGTGAGACCAAAGAACCAGACAAGACAGGAGAAGGAGATAATTGGTTTGATGATGCTATCATAGAAGAAGAGAAGAGTCTCCTTTCTGATATTGAATGTTTTTTTTTCCTTAGGAGATATAACCTTTGGTTAACTTTTGACACAATAGTTTGAGTATTGGTATTCCAACTGAAATCCTTGTCAATGTGGGTTCCTAGATATTTGTAGTTCGACACCATCTCGATATCATCTTGATCAATAGCCAACGGCAAAATGACATTATCCTTTTTCCTGAAATCCACAATCATTTCTTTCGTTTTCTTAATATTAAGGATCAGTGACATTTGTTTACACCACATAACAAAATCGTCCACCTTAGTTCTATACATGTTCTCATTCCTATCTGTAATTAAACCAATAATGCAAGTGTCATCCGCATATTTCACAACTTTCCAGCAGGAATTTGTCTGGGTTTCTACCTCACTTGTGAATAATGTAAATAATGTAGGCGAGAGGACACAACCTTGCGGAGTACCTGTGTTTAAGATCCTTGTTTGTGAGAGAATATCCTTACACTTCACTCTCTGAGACCTGTTTGACATGAAGTCAGCTATCCAAAGCAACAGGTTTGGATTAATATTCATGTCATGATACAGCTTATTGATAAGTATATGGGGCACAACAGTATTGAAAGCAGAGGAGAATTCAATGAATAACACCCTTACATAATTATGTCCTAGGTTTCTCAAGGTGACTTAAAATTGTATGTGACAAAACAGCAGCAGCAGCATCAACTCCCCTATTCTTTTAATAGGCAAACTGCAGTGGGTCAGTAAATGCCTTTGTTTCCTCCATCAAGATACCTTTAACGACACGTTCAAAACATTTCATGATCACTGGTGTTAAAGCTATGGGTCGGTAATCATTCAAGACTTTTGGTTTTTATATTTTTGGTACTGGTGAAACAATGGCTGATTTCCAAAGCAATGGGACTGAATAGATATCAATCGACCACTGAAAAAGCATGTGAAATACCTCTGACAGCTGCTGACAACATGGCATTAAAACTTCACCACCTAATCCATCAGGACCCATAGCCTTACTACATTTAACATAGTATAACGCCTTCCTAACGTCATGTTCATGGATGACTACTCTATCCTCTTCTGTAACACGTGATGAAATTTCCTCCTTAATATTTGACAACTCCACCATATTCCTGTCAACTTCTACATCAAAACGTGAGAAAAAGTTATTCAAATTCTCAACAAACAACTTGGGGTTTACGACAGAAGCAAGAGTGTTTTTCTTTTGGTACCCTGTAATTTTCCTGAAACTTCCCCATGCTTTCTTGGAGTCTCCTGTACTTAAGCTATGTTCCATCTTAGACCCGTACGTACTCTCTTCCTCTTACGTATGTACCTTTTAAACTCTTTCTGAACTTCTTTCCTTTGCTCAATATGATTTCTGTTATGGGCATTCAATTTGTCTTCTAAGTACGACTTACATGTTTTTTCTACCCATGCATGTTTGTTACTTGGGAACATCTTAATACACTTTTCAGGTATCAACATATCTTCACAAAATCTTATTTAAGAACTCACTACTTCAGTAGTATTATCAAGCGACTGTTCGACTAATAAATACCTCCCGGTCTGTGCATTCTAAACAGGCTGGCAATGCAGCAGTATTCGCTTCATGCCACTGTTTCATTTTTATCTCAGTGGGTTTGAATCTTTTCAGTTTTTGTTTGTACTTCGGTATCAATTCAACGATGTTATGATCTGAGTTACCAATCGGAGGTCTCGCGACAGCTTTATAAGCGTTGTGGACATTGCCGTAGCACTTGTCTAGCGCCCGCTCACCTCTAGTTGGGATATCGATGTAATGGAAGTACTGGGGTAACGACGTGTCCAACTCGCAAGTGTTGAAGTCCCCTATGATCACCTGAACTGCATCTGGTGATTTCGTCTCCAATCGCTGTACCACTATTGCTGTGGCTGCGGCAGTGATTTAGATCTGGGTTGTATGTACACAATAGTGAAAAAAATTGCGTAAACTCTCTAGGTAAGTAGTAAGGTCTAACTCCAATGCTCAGCAATTTTGATTGCTCTTGGTATAACATCAGGGTTTTACCATGGACCTACTTTGTAGTAGGTCCATGGTTTTACCGGAGTAAAATGTGAAGTTATATGTCATTCGAAAACTTGGAATGTTTAGTTTCAGAAAAAAGACAAACAAAACAAAAGGAAAAAGGAGTCAACTTTGGTGACTTTTGAGGTACAAGATCTCACAAGCATCGGCAAAGTTCGTTTGACCTCTTCCAAACACACCTGATTGTTGTCGGCAAAATTTAACAGAACAAGCTCATCAGCATTTACAAGCCCGAGAAGTTTCTCGTCACAGTCGTTCATTACCGTTCTGTATGTTTCACAGATCAAGAGGGCTTGAGACTCCAAGGTGCGACCATTGGTTTGGGCTGTTACATGAGGAAAAGAATGAAACCATTCATATATTTAACGGAATAACCAATGGAAGGTAATACTTAGCTTAATATGAAATCATTTTGTAAATTATTTTAGTTCAATAACTTCTTCTGAACATTACACAGACGGGAAGGAATATTTGTAAAAGCCTTTTCTGTAGATGATTTGTAAATAAGGATGATACCCCCCTTCAAGTATACGGATGACTATATCTCTGTATTATCAGCCCCGGGCAACTATACTAAGTTCAGCGTGTTGAGTAATAGTTTAGATGGTTGCCTAAGAGAGCATAGTTGTCTGAGAAAAAAATATACATCATTCTAGTCTTTACTTTACATGTAGAAATCTAGAATGACGTGTTATAATCTAAAATCACTTCTTTTAAACTCCGCAGAAATATGGGAACGAACATTCTTACGATTGGGAAATAGTTTTTTCCTTTTCTTTTGTTTTTATTCGGGATGACAGGAACTTGGTTATTGGGACCCAGACGACTTTTCAGGTAAAAATCGGTGTCAGTTTGAATTTCAGCTCGTCTACATTTCACATTTTGCTCATACATATTATGACGGAGAGGACATATAATAATGACGTAATGATCGTAATCCTACACAATATTTAGAGCATATTTGAAGTAAAATATGTAGGACAACTAAACCTTTGTTTTCCAGTTAATGCGATGAGGCACAGACAAACGGACAGGGTTTTCACCTTTAAAAAAAAAGTAAAGATTTTTGTAAATGTTACAATTAAATTATTTCACGAACATTGAATACGAACATCACACGTATTTTTGCACTAGACCGGTATACTTATGCTTAATTAAAGTTATCATACTTCTCCGGAGAGTCCAACAGGCGATACAAGTGCATGACGGTATTTCTATTAGTAAACGCCCTTCTGGCTCACAGCAGACGGATATGTATATGCCACGCAGTAGAAACTAGTCGGTTAAACACCGATGCTGAATCGTATCACATTTCTTTTTTCTTTTGATGAAATAAGGTAAGAAAGCATTTGTTTTAAAAACGGACAGATCCATTTTAGAATCTATTTTTTGGGCTCACATTATTTGTATACGTGAAGCAATCCTTACTACGGAACATGAATGAAATCTAGGCCATGAAAATACCCCCGTTTAACTACACTGATTCTACTTTTTTTCTTCTTTCAAATCCTTTTCAAAATGTGAATATAAATTTTATGGTTGAATCTGAATTAAATTATAATCTATTGGCTACATCGATCAAAGATACAATTATTTGGTTTTAACAACATTATTAGGCTCGGCCCATTGAGGCAAATCCATAAATGTTAACTCCCTTTTAAATTAGTTTGAAAAAGTTTGTTGGTTTATCCTTATTAAAATTGAGTCATATAAAAGGCCGCATAATTCTAAATTAAAAACGATTTCTGTTTTGATTTTCGCAAAAAAACCTGTAATCAAAATATTTTGATATACAATTATTATCAAAACTTTAAATTAATCTGTGGACGCAGTAAAATAATTAAACATAAAAGTATACGTACACCTGAAGCCATTTTACAAGTTTTTAAAAGAGTGGGATGTATTCAGTTTAGTAAAGTAACGAGTGATGACAAACAAACAAATATCGTCCCTCTTTATAGTGAATTTGAGCATTCAATTTTTGTTGTGACGGGCCGGTCAAGTAAAATGAATTAAATATTTATAAACAAAGCAGTTGATGTTTTAGTAAGGGGACGATATCAAATGATATTCGCAGGATGGAGCAATATTAATTAGGAAGACAGATAGAAATGACACCGCTCATATATATATGTTGGAACATTAGAGATTAATTGAAATTCATTGTTGAACTGTCATGCCATTACAAATTAGGAGAGTGGGCTCAAGAGCGAATACGTAATTATAAATGACAATTGGGCCTCGTCGTAACGTTGACATGGTGATTAAAATATTAAAGAAAGTAAAGATTTGAATCAGTCAAACAAAAACCTTAATAACTAATGAACTAACGACCTAACTAACAGACAAGTGATTAACAAGCAAACATACAGCAAAGGGCTGTCTGACTGTGGACATAATTATTAACAAGTTTTTTTTGGGGGGAGATATCTCGACAAACTCATTTATTTGGGTTTTTATAACTTCCCTTTCCCATTATTGTTTAATATTTTAATGCACTTATGTATATTCTAGTGGAAAGATTTTGCATGTTATTTACAGTACTATTTGCAAATGTATGTGTTCTTTTTAATGTGATTTTTTTAAATGGAAATTAATAAACTGAATTGAAAAAGTTCGGCCTACATTTTGTGGTCTTGAAAAGTACCGACTGTACCGATATACGTGGGAAAAACAATCATTGAGAATAGCCCATTTGTTTTGCACCAAATTGAAAATAACAGTTCCTACAGTATGTATAGCCCTGTCCTTCTGGCAAAATGCCATTCGATCCATTGCCAATTCGTCTAATGGATAATTTTTCTCATTTCATTTTGTCTACATCTCATTTACCCTTTTTTCCATAATGTCTAATCATCTCACAATCGTTTCGCTTTATAAAACTATAATTTCTTATAATGCATGTTTTTATCAAAACCATTATTCATAATTAAAATCACCAGTTGGTCTAAAGACCCTTTCATTTCTTACCTACTTGATCTAATATCTATTTGGTCTAATAAAGGAAATAATTATTACAATTATGGTGATGCTCAGTGCTGCTGCTGCTACTGATGATAATGATAATAACAACAAAAAGAATGATATTAATAATAATACTACTACTACTGCTACTACTACTACTACTACTACTTCTACTTCCTCTGATGCTACTTTATATAGCGCCCAATACATCGATCCAACGATGTGCCTAAGCGCTTTACAGATATATTATTACCCCGGTCATCGGATTCAGGCTTACCCGCACACAATGTATGCACATTTTCCACTCCCTGGGAGCATTCCAGCCAGTCGCCATTTTACAAGCGCACACTTGCTTATCCAACCCCATGAACTTTCGCATCCTACCGGGTACCCATTTAACACCTGGGTGGAGAGTAGCAAGTGCAGGTAAATATCTTGCCAAAGGATATTAGTGCCGTGTCGGGATTCGAACCCTCGACCTTCGCCTCTCCAGTCAAGCGCCTTAAACCACTCGACCACGACACTCCTACTGTTAACAACAACAACAATATGGTAATTGTCATGTGGGGAGAGTTATTGTAGGACCTGATTATCAGACCAAAATATGCAGAAGATAAAAACGATTAGTAGGCTAGTCCTCCCAGAGCTCAGTCATTAGACCAAATGATAATTAGACTTTAATGTTAAGAAGCAACGTCAAATTACAAAGAAGCAGAAATACATCCAATGCAGTAAAATTCATTAAAAAATGAAAGGTTTAAATTCAGAAAAAGAGGATGAAAAAATCTCACGTTTCTAAGAAAATAAATTTGGGTATGATTTACTGAATATGTGTACAAGGGCATAGGGTGAATGTTGAAGTGGAACCCCTTTCAGTACATCATGGTACCTCTCCTGATAACCCACATTTGAGACTTTTGAAAGAATTTACGATCAGAAATCACAGCATGAACAACATGAGAGTTTATTGTATTTCTATCAATCTACGGTAGATGTAGATGTAGTGGCATATGATATGCTATACTGCTCTGTGCTAAATCAGGTTTGATTGGAATTAAAGTATGACCGATTCTAGGAATATATAACAATTCTTTCGAGGACAGCCACCTAATGGCTGCTTCTAAAATGCCTTTCCAAACAATATACTAATTTGTTATTACTAAAAGTACCCTATTGTATGTTCATTTCATTTCTTTAATCATTCGATATATTTTCCACATTCCATAATAAAATAGGCAAAATACAAAGTAATTTGCATAATTTTCATTTGTTATTGATGGTTTAATAATCCAATTGAGTAATCATTATCATATTAATACTTTTCCACATTAAAATTTTAATCGGTATATTGGATGAGATTATAACCAAAAGTACATGATGGTAGTTGCAGATTTTTTACCACTGCTTTGACAATGTGGGGATGTGCCCCCTCCCCCCCCCCCCGCATCCTCTCTCCCAAGGGATAATGCCTCTGATTTCAGACTTACTTGGTTGGTTGGGTTTACCTGACTGTTAAGAAAGCATGTGTATGCGTCTAAGATATCAACAAGGGGACCGACGGCTTTAAGTCCTGTCCTAGGGACTTGGTAATGAAGATCAATGCCTTACCAAAGAGCACTAGCGTATGGATTTGGTTTCGAACCCGGGACCTCCCGGTTACGAGTCCACTGCTCTGCTACTGAGCCGTCGCGCCTCCCAGGGGCGGATCTAGCTTTTGCTAAGGGGGTGGTGGGTGGGTGTTTGACCCAATGACGATGCGGAGCATCCTCCACGAGCCGCGTAGCGGCTAGGCGATTTTTTGTGTGGCTATTTTGAACTCCCGTAATTAATGTTTTCCTAGCATCTACTAACACAATGGAGACCGTAGATCCGCCACTGCCTCCTTAAAGGTATTACAAAGTTTTGGTATGGGGTCATGAATTTGGTTAAAATGAACATATTGGAAGCATATGCGATTTTAGAATATTCAGTGATCGTTATCGCGGTTGAAATCGAGTCTAAAGTGATGATATTGTAAATAATAAACTCTTTATGTTGTATAGCGCCCTCTCAAGACTGATATTACTTTAGCTTTAAAGCAATGTTTCTTGACTGCAATCGACCGATTTGCTATTCCCGTTTAAAAATTATATATCAGAACTGCATATTCTGAGATTTTCATGGTCGCAGCTACCATGGAATGGCCTTAGGCGCTATTTCAAATATTTGAAATTTACCGGGAGCACCGGTAAATTTTGATTATTCAATTTGCTCGAAAGCAGAAGTGTTTAAGGGGCCTAATTTTGTAGTGCTTATAATACATCCACAGGGGCATCCAAATATATCAAACATTTAAAGAATTACTATCCATCCAATTTCAAAATTTCCCAAAACTTTGGATTACCTTTAATTAGATTTTAATGAATCGAGTGAGTTAGCATAACAGCATTGATAACATCTCATTTGTCTCCACTACGATTGTCGAGGGAAAATGGCTGCTATATATATTTGCCTTAATGAAGGATATTTTTGTATTTGATAGAGGAGCGACGTTATTACACGATACCCTGTCACACTCAATTAAGATCCAATATTGCCATCCATTATCTGAGTTGTCAACATTTTCATTTTAAGTGTCATTTTCAGATTTTCATATTGAAAGGATTTGTGGAAGTGTGTTCCATCTTTATAAAAACTTTAATTTGTTTCCTAAAGGCGTACTTGAGACACATTTCCCAACGTGTGATCAGACATTGTTGATCGATTTTTCAAGGGGCACGAGGATCAGGGGCGTTGCTAGTAAGAGGAGGTGTGGGTGTTTGACAACCCCTCCCCTTCATCCCCTACCATTAACTAATATTTGCAATTTAAGTATAACGCAATTTTCACCACATACAAAGTGTAATGTCTGAAAAATCGCTATTGCCGTTCTTCATTTCTCCCCTTTTTTATTTTTAGGCATGATTTTTCTGCACTTGATAAAGAGATGTGACGAGTTGATGTTTTGCATGCTGAAAATGGTGGGCTAACTTCACAAGTTTGTTCAGAACTGCCCTCATTAAAATAGTCGAGCTGCCTCTGTTGGGAGTGCTTTAAGTGAGCAAACTGTATGCAGATATGGAGTCCATGTGCTACAGTTGGGATGTCCAGCCATCTCACCATCTGTTAGTCCCCTGGTTTGGTTTTCCATGGGAAACCATCATCATCATCATCATCACCATCATCAAAATCAACATCAACATTATCATTACCATCATCATTATCATCATCATCATCATTATCATTATTATCATCATCATTCTCATCATCAAAAGCAACATCAACATTATCATCATCATCATCATCATCATTATCAACATTATCATCATCATCATCATCATCATTGTCATCATCATACTTTTTCATTACTTCTGTTTTGTGGGCTTACACAATATCAGGATGAAACAAGATTTTAATGCATACCAAATTTCACGTATAGATATGGGAAAATAGAGCCACAAAATTAATTACCATTACGTCATCTGATACTAGGGATTGAGCTGACAGTCATGCTTTTATTGAGGGTATTAATTCCCCTACAAATTAAAGCAGGACATATTATACATTTCGAGTCATAAAATGTTTCAACTTGATTGGAACCTATACAATAATAATATCGCGATCAGCTCCAGGTAGATATAATTGGTTGGAGCTATGCACATACTCAACTCTCCATGAACATTATCTCACGCAGCTGCATGCTGTGGGTTCAGTTCTCTTTATCAGCATCAATCAGAGCAGATCACAATCGCACCCACATCATTCATTGGGATCATGGATGATTTAGCTATTCACATGTCGAATTCAAGCGAAGTACATGATTTCCCTGGGATTTTTTGGTCGGAATACGGGGTATACTTTATTTCACCGCATCTTATTTGTGCCATCTTGTGTAATTCTTTCACCTTTGTCGTGTTGCTCCGTGACAACTGTGGTTTTGAAGAGCATTCCAAACTACTTTGTCGCGCCCTCTTGTTCTCAGATACATTCGCAATCATTATTCTAACCGTCATATCAAGTTTGCGAATCTTTTCGGGTGTAAAGGTGCGATCAGCCTGCGCCTATGGTACAATACTGCTGAACACAACATACATACTCTCCAACCTGTACTTGTCCCTCTGGAGTTTTGATCGTCTGTTGAAGGTATGGAAACCCTTTTTCTATGCACTACACGTAACCGTAAAAGCTGTCTTGATAGTTTTGCTGGTTACGACCACCTTGATGCTGATTTATTTCGCTGTACAGGTTGCAATCTTGAATCTCAGGTATCCAATCGGTAAACCTGATTACTGTTTCGTGGGTTATGGACTGAAGCGAAACCATGCTATATACTCTTTTATAGTGGAAATAGTTGGTGTGTATATGGTGGCGATGGCAAATTATGTTTTGCTTATCATTGCTCTGAAAAAGCTGAAGGCAGAACGGAAGCTACACCCAGCGGTAATTCCAGCAATTGCAACACGAACTGACCAGCAGACGCCTGAAGATGAAGCGCCCTCTCCTCTTCAAGCCCCTGCAAATGACCAGATGAAATATCGCCTCCTCAAATGCATCAGGACAATTCTTGTTGTTATCGTGAGTAGTTACGTGGCGGCAATCTCCCGCTTTATCATTATCATGACATACATTGAGAGACCATTTTGGCCGAACGCTGCAATGGATTTGACCATAGCGTTCAGTTCCTGGTGGAAGGGAATCATCTTCGTCTTGACCAACAGGCAGTTCCGTGATGCAGCTCGGAGTGAACTTGACAGGATCAAAAACTGTTTGCAACATTGAACATGAGAATGACTGTATCATAATAACATATACATTATTGTTGTAATTATACATTTGTGTTTGTATATGAATCATTTAAACTGATTCTTACAAAGCTTTCAAAGCTGCTGCCGATTCCTTCTTCATACAAATTATATCGCCTTTTTCTATCTATGCACAGGCAAACTCACTTGACATTTTCTAAAAACTCTTTGTTGTCGTCGGCAGATGGATATAATCTATGCTGGGAATATGTGCTACTGTGAGGGTCGTTGCTCGAACGTCTTGAATAGGAGGCGCCTTATGCCTGAGTCACACCTTTGCGTATTTGGCTTGCGTATTGCTGCGTATTTATGGCGAGCCGTTTTAAATATTTATTATAATGTATATTTGACATAAATGATTAGTAATTAAGCTTATGCAAATAAAATGAAGGCCTGGATAATACTTGCAACAATTACGGGGAAAATTTAGATGAACATGATGAATGTGAAATTAAAAATACATTCTTCAATTAATAACTCTATCTTTAGTAATTGAAAGTTGTGTTCCAAACCAGTGGAAAACCGCACGGCTTATACACCGATCTTTGAATGTTCGAGGCAGTATATTGTGTATTAGTAATTATCGCTCGATTTCTGTTATATCTGTCCTGCCGACAAAAGTAATGAAAAAGTACTTTATGACCACTAAGTAATGCCTGAGTCACACCTTTGCCTATTTGGCTTGTGTATTTATGGCGAGCCGTTTTAACATTTATTTCTATTTCTTGATATCAAGAAATCGAATTCTTGATATCAAGAATTACCATTGCTTTACAACAGAAAATAATTTCTTGATATCAAGAACTCATTTCTTGATATCAAGAAATAGAAATAAATGTTAAAACGGTTCGCCATAAATACACAAGCCAAATAGGCAAACGTGTGACTCAGGCATTACTTAGTGGTCATAAAGTACTTTTTCATTACTTTTGTCGGCAGGACAGATATAACAGAAATCGAGCGATAATTACTAAAACACAATCTACTGCCTCGAACATTCAAAGACCGGTGTATAAGCCGTGCGGTTTTCCACTGGTTTGGAACACAACTTTCAATTACTAAAGATAGAGTTATTAATTGAAGAATGTATTTTTAATTTCACATTCATCATGTTCATCTAAATTTTCCCCGTAATTGTTGCAAGTATTATCCAGGCCTTCATTTTATTTGCATAAGCTAAATTACTAATCATTTATGTCAAATATACACTTTTCGTTCAACCTGCCTGACTTATTACATAAATTATCATTATTTTATTTTTGGAGGCATTGATAGTCAGCTTCTATGATTCAGCAAAAAGTAGTGCATTCCTGGGGGTATGAATAATTGTGAAATCGTCAGCATAAATTATTTGATTAAGTTTTCCTTTGTCATGACTTTGCAGCCTTACGGGTTCACTTCTGTTTAAACCATATCGACCATGCACAACTTTTAGAAACAAATTCAATAACGTTGCACCAATCACACCCTTCTTTTATTCCAATCTTTGTGTTAAAACATGAGGTGGCGCCCTCGTCTAATTTTATAGACCTTTCATGTCACGTAACACTCCAAGAAAAGTACCATCAATACCTTGTTTTAACATTTTATACCAAAGACCATCCCTCAAAACATTGTCGAATACTCTCCTTAAGTCAACAAAACGAATTACATGTAGTTTGTTCTTTTCGTTTATTTCACGACATTAAAGCTGATTGACCAGTTTTCAGGAAACATCCACTGTTTAAGATTACATTAAAATTCTCCAGTATTGGTTAAAACAAAAATTGTCTAGTCTTCAGTACTTCTTTGCTTTTACGATTGAGTCATTTTCTGGAGCTTTATTTCTTTTAATCATTGAACGCATCATAGTTATGATGCCCAGCCCAGCTAAGTATTATTTGGTTTTGTCCTCGTTGTAAATTCTTCGTATATTTAATAAATATTTTTCCAACGACACTTTATTTCATTCTCGCTTTGGACCTGATTTATTTCCTAAAACTGTTTAATTTCAACGAGAGACTATATATCTATAATGTTCACCTGTGAAACAGAACTGAGAACAAATGTACATTTAGCTTGGAAATAAATTAGTTTAATCGAGGCACATGTAGAAAATTATTGCAATAACTCACAACCCCAGCCTCCAAGGACCCCACCTCCCCCCAAGTAAACAAAAAGATTCTTCTGGAAATCATAATCCATTTCAATATGACAAGCGGAGTATATTGCAGTCAATATTAATTAAAACAGAGTATCACTCAACACACAACCGATATCAATGACTCGGGTTTTTATTCTCAAATCAGAAAAAAAATCGAAGAAAAAGAAAAAACACCAGCAGGATTGTGACAAATAAATCACCACCAAGTCAAACAAATTTGATGAGAGTTCTGGTAGGAAGTTTGTCAAAGGCCCACGGTCTATTTCTGCTGACATTCGAACAAAGCCACGATGAGAACATCTTGTCTTTCAGTTTACACAACCCACGTCTAAGTCAAAATCTGAGATACATTAATCAATCTGTCAGTGGTAATTCTTGTTTTGCCCATCAATTGCAGACTTTTCGCATTTTTTACATGAAAAACATGTATTGAAAATTATATTTTCTATAGTCTTTTCATACCGAATCAACTCCGTCAAGTGAATCTGTTTCAAATGAAAAACTTAGAATGTTGTTATCATTTTTAACGGATAGCAAGTCAGAAGTGCCTGTTACTCCGTCAATGGGAGTAGTTTATAAACCTCTATGTCAGTGAAGGTTACTACTTCAGAGAAGGCAAATTAGAGAACACAACTGCATGTAGAGTGTAAGATCTCTATGATTTGTGTCGGCTATGCGTCATTAAGCATACTCTTTTAGATATCCATCTTTTATTTAATCAAGGTCACCTATTATGGCTGAAGCTATAAATGCATCGCACGAAACAGATGATGACTCCTCTCAATTGGCCATCGGTGATGATGCGTTCTCCCTACCGTACGGCTTCCAAGTAAGTATCCTGATTGCCATGACAATTTATCTCTTTCTCTCTGTCGGGTTGAACAATTTCAACATCCAAGTCCTTCGTCGAGGAGATTGCGGGTTTGAATACAGAGCTAGACAATACGCTATGGCTTTGGCTGTTACAGATCAACTCTGTGCTATTGCAGCCATCTGCCACAACTTTCTGAACGTCATCCAGGGCCAGGACACTCTTACCTGCGTCTATGTCTATATTTTGCAGCATGCATTCAGCACATTATCGCTTTGCTACATGACTTCATGGAGCGGGGATCTCTAATTCTTTCAGATATGGAAGCCATTCCTTTACCAACGGTTCGTCACCAAGTCGGTGGCTACCATTTAATTAGTTTCACCCTTTTAACCATTGTTTGCTTGGCTGTAAGCATTGGTCAACTTGTCTCATAGAGACACAATCCTACAGTGATTAATGAATGTTTCGCCAGGGAAATGGGCATGACTGGAGACAATGTCTGGGTGATCTTTACATTCTCTCTACCGGTTCTATTCATGATCGTTTGTACGTCTACACAGTTGGGAACTCTTGTCATCACTTTCAACAAGATTCGCGCCGAGACCATGCAGGCTCCAGCCACATGTGGGCGGGAACATTTCCCAAGGAGTTGGTGATCGTGGTCAGTTTCGTATGCGGTACCTGAAAGGCATCCGCACTGTTGTTAACCTAATTCTCTCTACCTACATTGTGGCCCTACCAGCCGTTATCGTGCGAGTTGTCCGATATATGTCTGACAATGAATACACTGTCTCTATTATAGCGTTCCAATTCAGGTTGACCTCGTTTATCAATACCTGTTGGAAGTCTTTCATTTTTCTGACGACGAACAAGCAATATAGAAGTGCTGCTAAACAGGAACGCAAGAGATTTCTGCACTTGTTGGGTCTTGAGGTAAATTAATTAGAATTCATAGAAATGACAAGTAGAAAATAAAATCACAATTAAAGAATGGTCAATTCTCATTAAATAATACTTTTCTTACATTGACAAAACTGATGACATCATAACGCCTTCGAATCAGGAATGATGAGAAAAGGCCTCTTCAACTGGCACATGGTTGTCTACAGGAGGGTTCGGAACATCTGCAGAATACCCCACCACACAAGTAACCCTGACCCTAAAACTAACTTTAACCCTACATATATGTAGTGAGTTATTCTGTAGTGAAGCGAAGGGTTCCTGAATCACCGAAAAAGGAGCAACATTAAAAAAAAAACGCACGGTATAGAAGTAAATCATTTCAAGGAAGTTTTAGTTTCTTATGAGCCATGGTGTTATATTGCACTCTCGAGGCAAGTATATGTTCAGTTGTTGTTTTCTATAATCGCCCCCTTTTCGGCATCGGCTTAACCTCAATGAATGTACAGATAACCGTACTGCTATTGTGGTTGGAGTGTTATCCTTATATAGTTAGGTACACAGACGATTCCAACCGGGAAATGGTGTTGACGCATTGCGGATTCTGAAGTAAATGTTAATGCTAAAAACGATGCCACCGACTGATTTTTGAAAAAATCGGCGCCCAAATTACCCTACTTTTATGTTTTAGGGCCCACCAGAGTTTGTATGCATTTCAGATACACTTGGGCCCTTCAAATCAGATTTTGGGTACCTGGAACATATTTGGCTATCAAAGCCTCATACCCACAATGTATCATTGTATTTTGATACCGAAATAGAAATTGTCTGTGGTTCTATTATCCCAGAAAATAGTTTAAAGCTGCAGCCATTTTGACTGTCTAGAGCTGCTGGTCCTTATGGGCCCTTTTGGAGCAACTTCAGGGCCCCCTGTAGGCTTCTATGGGTCTTAAACTATACTATATTTCACTGTATTGCTCATAGTGGGTTTTCTACACCAAACGAACATTCTCAGCCAACATATGTTTTCTGAAATGCATACAAACACTGGGGCCCTTAAAACTTTCTTTTGAAATGTGAATGTAGTTTCGACTCACAAATTTCAGCTAAATCTATAGAACTTTCAAAACAGATTTGGAGCATCTGAAAAAGAGTACAATGATAAAATATGTTGGAACTAGATAATCTTAATTATTTTACTCGTGCGTAATTAATATAAGATACATAGAGCCCATTTACCTTTTTCTGAATCATTTGTAGTGATCAAACTAAATTCGTGATTTTTAAAGTTTGATTTGTCTATTTTTTACCACCATACAACCATTTCGGGTGTGGTGAAATTACGTCACAAGACCGCGAAACCTCATTACTTTTTAGGTCACGTGGGTCTGATGTCATTTCACCGAGGAAAAATAGTCCTTCCCTTGCTCTTTCTTAATCATGTATTGTTATATTATTGTTGAACACATATGCATGAATATAAATATACACACATACATATGTATATATTTATGTTAACTTTATATTCGCAAGCATATCATAATTTTGATGCAGTAAAATATGACGTCATGAATAATTTAAATGCGGAGATATATCAGGCAAGGCCCTGTAACCGAGTAGCAACCTTATCCCAGGCACAACACAAAACGAAGTCGTCGCGGCTTGTGCTATTTTTTTGGAAGCTGCACCGTTACATTTGGTCGTGTGTTCGCAGTTAATTATTTACCAGGTATGTTAAATAAATTGATTTAATATATATGTTACTTTGCTTGCAATTATAGGAAGGATCTTGCTATATGGAAAAATATTCTTATTTTTTTTATGGAAATGTTCTTCTCTAGCTTGACAGAGTAGTGTTAGAAAATACACCATCTTACAGTGTGGGGTGTATCTTTTTGTATCCAGTTTGGAACATACATTGGTATTAATTGTATATAGTACAAAATAAACTGCTTAATATTTCATGCAGCTTATTTAATTGTTAGTGATGATCTCTAATCACTTTGAATTTTTCGAATGACATTTCGTATTTACCAAACGATGGACAGTACATGTACGTAAGCGTGCTCTTTTATTTTTGTATACAATATTGGATACTGATGCGTGGCTAGTCTGAAGTATCAGACGCGGTTCCTTTAGGAAAATTTATTGTTTTTTCGACGTAATGGATTATATGATGAAATACATATAGTAGACTATTAATTTATTCTTTTTTACTGTAGCCGCTGGGGCTGTGGTCATTTACAGGCTGCCGACCATGGGCGCAGCTAATCAGGAGACTTATGTATATCCTGGCAATTAGCATACTAGGGTGAGTTATTTATTCTAGTGATTTATGCTATGAAAATGTTACATACAATCAATTGGAGTCAGAAATATTTAATATCATACTCCTTTGTGTTTTTCCTTTCCGGGAAAATTAAGATGATATTTACAATATTATAATATGATAATATGAATTTTGTATTTTTTGGTGAATTAATTGACAATTGCTATCCCATATCGATTAATTTGTATGAAACTGCATATTTGTACAGGATTCTGAGTAGTACAATGAATATTGATGATGCAACTTGTAATAATTTTTGATATCTTGTACTCATGATATTTTTTGTTATCTTCTGTACGATGCAGGGGTTTCCGTTTATCATTATCAATAAACTCAACACAACAAAGTATCTCTGCGTGTCTCCGTGCCCTCTGTAGACCGTCTTTCTCCTTCGCCCCCGAGTTGAATGGTTGGGGTCGACATTGGCCCCAACAAAGTGGTGACCCCGACGTGATCCCAAGGGCGACGCCCGGCAGACTCGACGTGATGTGAAGGTCGATGCCGACGGACGTGATCCCAAGGGCGACGTCATTTGCAGAGCGACTTGGTAACAGACTACGGCCGAAAGGGAGATCAACGCAGCATCGGAGGTCGATTTCGCACCCACTTCGTATAGCAGAGCCGACGATCCCATGACTGCATCCACTGAAACTTCATCTCAACGCATGCAGAGTAACCTAAGCCTGTACGGTTGACGTCACTACAGACTTATCTGAGGAATCCAGAAGCCACTCGAGTTATCAAGAACTTTGAACAATATAGATATAACCATCCTGGGTATAACGCATACTGTCATATTAGTAATTTGTATAATAATTGTTATTCACTTGTATAAGAGGTAGCTTAACCTTAACGGACGGTGGAGCGATTTCTTTGCTGCTTGCGCCATGAATGCGGAGGCTAGTACCGCCGGAGCGCAACCGATGTTGGGCGCTGTTGCCATAAAGCTGCCCCCCTTTTGGAAAACGGACCCCCTAGTGTGGTTCGCACAGGCCGAGGCTCAATTTGCCACGCGAGGAATTTCCAGTGAAGCAACCAAATACACACATGTCATTGCAGCACTTCCACAGGAAGTCGCGCAAGATGTGAGAGATATATTGATATGTCCACCCGCAAAGGACCAATACCTGACGCTTAAAGAGAAGTTAATTTCGCGTGTTAGTGCGTCCGAGCAACGTAGGGTGCAGTTACTTCTCACAGAAGAGGAACTAGGCGACAGGAAGCCATCCCAGCTCCTGCGACGGATGGAACAACACCTTGGCGAGCAGATGTTGGAAAAAGGCATACTAAAACAGTTATTCCTCCAACGATTACCGGTTAACGTAAGGCTAATCCTCGCGTCGACTAGTGAAGCGCTGCCGCTATGCGATTTAGCCGAATTAGCTGACCGTATATTGGAAACGCAATCAGTTTCCACGGACCCCATTTCCGACATTGCAACGGTAACAACGGACAAGGTTCCAAAACCTTCGAGTCCCGTGAACGCGCTAGAAAGCCAAGTGGCTGAACTAACAAAATTAGTTCGTGAACTAACGACCGTTGTTGGGCATATGCAGCGCAGTCAGAGTCGCAGTCGTAGCCGTAGCCGTAAACGGGATAGACGCGATGTGCCACCAAACACCGAGAGAGACGAACTTTGTTGGTATCATAGTAAATATGGTGATGATGCACATCATTGTAGGCCACCCTGTGCCAGACAAGGAGCGGAAAACTTGTAGGCCAGGGGGTTGGGGCGACAGACCTGACTGGCCAACCGGATAGTCGCATATTTTATGTAACGGATAGAAATTCGAATGTGAGATTTCTTGTAGATACCGGCGCGGCCGTGTCCGTATTCCCCGCTACCAGACAACAGCGAACATGCAAGTCCGACGTTACTCTTAGGGCAGCAAATCGCACTGTCATTAACACTTACGGACGACGTTCATTAACCTTAAATTTAGGTCTCCGTCGCAAGTGCCAGTGGATATTTATCATTGCAGATGTGTCTACAGCGATACTCGGTGCCGATTTCTTACACCACTTCCGCTTGCTAGTGGATGTAAACAGATGCAAATTGATTGATTGCGTGACCGGCCTACACGTAACAGGTAGCCCAGCGAATGGTCCGCGTATTAGCCCGGTGTACGATACATCCGAAAATCCTGACCCGTTTTATGAACTACTGCGCGCGGAGTATAGTGACGTCACTACACCCAACTACAACGCGCAGGCATTAAAGCACGATGTAGTTCACTACATTGACACGCATGGTCCGCCAGTACATGCTAGACCCCGCAGACTAGCACCGGACAAGTTGAAGATCGCAAAGGCAGAATTTCAACATATGCTAGATTTGGGTATCATCCGTACTTCCAGCAGTCAATGGGCCTCCCCATTGCACATGGTACCAAAGAAGACCGAAGGGGACTGGCGCCCTTGCGGCGATTACAGGGCATTAAACCGTGTAACGGTTCCCGATCGTTACCCTGTACCGCACATACAGGACTTCGCAGCAAATCTCCACGGAATGCAGATATTTTCGAAGGTAGATTTGGTAAGGGCATATCACCAAATCCCAGTCGCACCCGAAGATATAGGGAAAACCGCGATATGCACTCCATTCGGATTATTCGAATTTGTCCGGATGCCATTCGGATTGCGGAACGCAGCGCAGTCGTTCCAGCGCTTTATAGACGAAGTGATACGAGGTCTTCCGAACGTCTATGCATATATTGACGACCTACTAGTTGCGAGTAGTAGCAAGGAGGAGCATGAACTCCACCTACGGCAACTTTTTGACAGACTCAGAAAGTTTGGTGTCGTGGTTAATCTAGCCAAGTGCGTGTTCGGTCGAACAGAGCTAGATTTCTTAGGTCATCGAATCAACCGTGCCGGAGTAAGTGCGCTTCCCGACAAAGTGGCAGCTATCCGCCAATGTAGCATGCCCACTTCTTTGAAAGGTCTGCGTGCATTTCTAGGTCTTGTGAACTTTTATCGCAGGTTCATTCCCGATTGCGCAGCAATCTTGACGCCACTTACCGATCTTCTCCGATCTCATCCGAAACGTTCGAGGAAACCGCTAGATTGGACGCCGTCTTGCGATGCTGCATTTACCGAGGTCAAGGACAAATTGGCAGAGACTACGCTGTTGGCCTATCCGAATGCCGATTTTCCTCTTAGTTTGATGGTAGATGCGTCCGACCGCGCAATCGGCGGAGTTGTGCAACAGCTCAACAGCGATGCATGGCAACCGCTGGCTTTTTTCTCGCGTAAGCTCTCACCGGCAGAAACGAGATACAGCACGTTCGGACGAGAATTGCTAGCCGCGTACCTTAGCATAAGGCACTTCCGCTATATGCTTGATGGTCGGAGCTTCTGCGTGTACACCGACCACAAACCGTTAACGTACGCGTTTAAGGCACGGCCTGATAGACATAGTCCTCGCGAGATAAGACACCTGGATTATATTTCACAGTTCACCACAGACCTACGCTATGTGAAGGGTCAGGACAATGTGGTGGCCGATACCCTGTCCCGTCCAGATGTCAATGCATTGTATACCGATACTTGTGTCGATTACTCGTTGATTGCCAAGGCACAGAAGACTGACCCGGAGTTGAAAGAATTGCTTTTGCCCGAATCAGAAACCGGTATGATCCTGAAATCCGTTCCGAGTGTCATGTCAGGATGTGCAATCATTTGCGATGTATCTCATGGCCGTACTCGTCCGTTTGTTCCGAAGAGTCATAGGAGGGCTGTATTCAACGCAGTGCACGGTTTGTCCCATCCCGGTATACGCGCAACACAACGGGCGATCAAGGCACGATTTGTTTGGCCCAATATAGACAAGACAGTTAAGAAATGGGCGCAAGAGTGTCTACCGTGTCAGAGATCCAAAATTCACAGACACACCAAAGCACCGCTCGGTACATTTAGTACACCCGACGCAAGATTTGCTCACGTGCACATTGACCTAGTAGGGCCTTTGCCTCCTTCCGATGGCAAAACCTATTTGTTGACATGTATAGACAGATATACGCGCTGGCCCGAAGCCATTCCAATATCTGACATTACTGCCGAAACTGTCGCGAAAGCCTTGATCGATAGATGGATTTCAGTATTCGGTGCACCCGACATTATCACCACTGATCGTGGTAAGCAATTCGAGTCTCGACTCTTCGCAGAGTTGATGAAGCTGCTAGGGACAACGCGGATACGCACTACAGCCTATCACCCGGCAGCGAATGGAATGATCGAAAGATTCCATCGTCAGCTTAAAGCTGCATTGAAGGCGCATAGCGATCCTAGACTTTGGCATGAATATTTACCGGTGACACTTCTTGGTATTCGTACCACCGTGAAAGAAGATTTGGGATGTTCTCCGGCCGAATTAGTCTACGGGACTACCCTTCGATTACCCGGTCAATTTGTCACCCCCAAACAAGTGGAAGTAGAACCTGGTGACTACGTTTCGCGTCTGCGTCAGCACATGTCATGTAGAACGGCTACACCGACTAGAGCGAAGCAAGGTAAAAGTCACGTCCCTCAAGAGTTGTTCAAGTGCTCGCATGTTTTCGTAAGAGTAGACTCGGTGCGCAAGCCTTTACAGCAACCTTACAGAGGTCCATACAGAGTGTTGAAGCGCAACAAAAAGTTCTTCACTATCGATCTTGGCGGTAAGCGCGACCAAATTAGCCTCGACCGGTTAAAAGTCGCTTATGTGGAAGAGCGGGCGAACCCTGAGGTTGCGCAGGAAGACGCGATCGCTCCACGAGTCCGTCAAACCAGATCTGGACGACATGTCCACTTCCCAAAACGATATATTGCAATTTGTGATTAGAGTTGTAGTTCTGTCACTATGAAGTGATACATGTATAATAGTATGTAATTATCGTAAGCAACTGATTTTTAATGACTTCCTTACTAAGGGGGGATTTTTTGTAGTGATCAAACTAAATTCGTGATTTTTAAAGTTTGATTTGTCTATTTTTTACCACCATACAACCATTTCGGGTGTGGTGAAATTACGTCACAAGACCGCGAAACCTCATTACTTTTTAGGTCACGTGGGTCTGATGTCATTTCACCGAGGAAAAATAGTCCTTCCCTTGCTCTTTCTTAATCATGTATTGTTATATTATTGTTGAACACATATGCATGAATATAAATATACACACATACATATGTATATATTTATGTTAACTTTATATTCGCAAGCATATCATAATTTTGATGCAGTAAAATATGACGTCATGAATAATTTAAATGCGGAGATATATCAGGCAAGGCCCTGTAACCGAGTAGCAACCTTATCCCAGGCACAACACAAAACGAAGTCGTCGCGGCTTGTGCTATTTTTTTGGAAGCTGCACCGTTACATTTGGTCGTGTGTTCGCAGTTAATTATTTACCAGGTATGTTAAATAAATTGATTTAATATATATGTTACTTTGCTTGCAATTATAGGAAGGATCTTGCTATATGGAAAAATATTCTTATTTTTTTTATGGAAATGTTCTTCTCTAGCTTGACAGAGTAGTGTTAGAAAATACACCATCTTACAGTGTGGGGTGTATCTTTTTGTATCCAGTTTGGAACATACATTGGTATTAATTGTATATAGTACAAAATAAACTGCTTAATATTTCAGTTCAGTTCAGTTCAATTTATTAATTCTTCTCAAGCATAAAAACAATAATATAATATATGCAAAAATGGCAAAATATACATAGTAAGAGAAAAAACGGAAACTACAAAAAAGTTTATAAAAACTTGTATGGAGTAGTTCCCAGTAAAGGGAAAAATACATTGGATAAACAATAGCAATAACAAAATACAAAATTATGCAAATTAATCAGTAACACACTACACCAACAAACACCAGCAATCATACAGGGAGGGTGGGGGTAATGGTAATTTTACATTTAATGGGGAAAAAAATTAATTTAAATAATCATCAATAAATATCCTTTTCAACTTTGCTTTAAATGAAGTTATATTTGTTGAACTCTTTAATTCCTCTGAAAGATTATTCCACACGCGTGGACCACTGTGTCTTAATGAGTTAAGTAAAATCTGTGTTTTAACTTTGGGATAATGAAATTTATTACTTGAGCGAGTACTGTGATTATGGACCGATCTATTTATGGTGAACAGTTGGGAAACATTGCAAGGAATAATATTATGGATTGTACGAAACATTACTAATGCTATTTGAAATGTATGTATATCATATATATTTAGGGTTTTTAAACGGAAGAATAATGGTCGCGAATGTGATCTAAAGGAAGAATTTGTGCATATTCTCAAAATTTTCTTTTGTAATTTGTGTAACGGTTCCAATTTCGTTGTTCCAACATTCGCCCAAATAATATTACAATATTGAAGATAAGGTAAGGCTAGACAATTATAAAGCATAAACATTTCCTTTTGTGGCAAAAAATCACGAAGTTTACAAAGAATTCCTTGCTAGTTATAGTGGAACGATGGTTATTGAGAGATAGTTCGTCGTCTAAGGTTACTCCAAGAAATTTTATTGTTTGGGAACAACTTAAAGGGATCTGATTCATAAATAATCTTACATCACAAATATCATGTCTTATATGTTCTTTACAGAAATACATAACATTAGTTTTATCATAATTTATCACCAATTCATTAGCATGAAACCAATTTATAATCTTAATTAATTCCTCATTTGTCTTATTTACAAGAATATCAAAATCATTATGAGAAGCAACTAAATTAGTGTCGTCTGCGAAGAGGACAAAATGGAAAAATGAGGAAACATTACATAGATCATTTATATAAATTAAAAAAAGGAGCGGGCCCAGTGTTGAGCCCTGGGGGACTCCACACCGGACCCTCTCATGATGAGAAATAACATTATTATGAACAGTATAATGAAAACGGTCAGATAGATAATCCTTAAACCAATTAAATGCAATACCACGTATACCAAAATCAGCTAACTTAGAAAGTAAAATATTGTGATTAATTACATCAAACGCCTTACTCAAGTCTAGAAATATACCAAGTGAGTGTAAGTTATTATTCATATTATTAAGGACATGATCATGAAGATCAATGAGTGCATGATCACAGGAGGAATTTGACCTAAATCCATATTGAGAATTATTTAACAGATTATTTTTATTAATATGACTTATAAGTCTGTTGTACATCAACTTTTCTAAGACTTTAGAAAAACAGGGAGTAATGTTATCGGTCTGTAATTTGAAAATATATGAGGATCTCCTTTTTTAAATACCGGAATAATCTTACCAATTTTCATGTCTTTAGGAAATTTACCAGAAGAAAGTGAAAGATTCATTATATGTACAAGAGGCTTAGTAATAAAATGTATAACTTGTTTGATCACTGACTGGCTAATACCATCAAATCCCGCACTTTTACTTGATTTTAGCTGTTTAACAACTTTAATAATTTCAGTTTCATTTGTAGGGCTCAAAAATATGGAGTTATGGCAATGGTTTGAAAGATAAGAAGAAAAATGATCAGTAGAAGTTTTAGCAATATTAGATTTAATCTTAGTAGCAATATTGGAAAAAAATGAATTAAATTCCTCAACGATGATTTGGTCGTCAGTTATTTTAATATCATCTTTCATAAAGTAACTAGTAATATCTTTTCTTCTTTTTTTCCAAGTACATCATTAATAATCTTCCATAATTTAGAAAGATTACTTCTGTGTTTCTGCAACAAGTTGCAAAAATATTGTTTTTAGCCTTTTTCAAAATAGAATTTAATTTATTGCGATAAGTTTTAAACATTCTTTCTGTTGATTGATTTCTGTTTTTACAAAATCGTTTATACATCCTATCTTTTATGTATACATTTCAATAAGGAATTTGTTATCCATGGCTTACGAACTTGGTGTTTTTATTCATTCTTCTTTTGATATACAATTATTTTCATATGTATTCTAAAAAAGTGGACAAATTTACTATAAGCATTATCAATATCCTCACACGCTAAAACTTCATCCCACAAAATACTGGATAGATCATTCTTCATAGAATTAATAGATGATAAATCGGTCTTATGTATGATAGGAGAGGGTATTTATTTCATGCAGCTTATTTAATTGTTAGTGATGATCTCTAATCACTTTGAATTTTTCGAATGACATTTCGTATTTACCAAACGATGGACAGTACATGTACGTAAGCGTGCTCTTTTATTTTTTGTATACAATATTGGATACTGATGCGTGGCTAGTCTGAAGTATCAGACGCGGTTCCTTTAGGAAAATTTATTGTTTTTTCGACGTAATGGATTATATGATGAAATACATATAGTAGACTATTAATTTATTCTTTTTTTTACTGTAGCCGCTGGGGCTGTGGTCATTTACCGGCTGCCGACCATGGGCGCAGCTAATCAGGAGACTTATGTATATCCTGGCAATTAGCATACTAGGGTGAGTTATTTATTCTAGTGATTTATGCTATGAAAATGTTACATACAATCAATTGGAGTCAGAAATATTTAATATCATACTCCTTTGTGTTTTTCCTTTCCGGGAAAATTAAGATGATATTTACAATATTATAATATGATAATATGAATTTTGTATTTTTTGGTGAATTAATTGACAATTGCTATCCCATATCGATTAATTTGTATGAAACTGCATATTTGTACAGGATTCTGAGTAGTACAATGAATATTGATGATGCAACTTGTAATAATTTTTGATATCTTGTACTCATGATATTTTTTGTTATCTTCTGTACGATGCAGGGGTTTCCGTTTATCATTTTCAATAAACTCAACACAACAAAGTATCTCTGCGTGTCTCCGTGCCCTCTGTAGACCGTCTTTCTCCTTCGCCCCCGAGTTGAATGGCACGGGGTCGACATTGGCCCCAACACATTAGAATGGATTTTAAAAACGAAATCTCCACACTTTAAAAAAAAAACATATACTGTCCTTTGGCCTCAGAAATGTTTGTTGTCACAATGGTGACAATGTTTTGGGATGCATACGAAATACACTCATTACATACTTAAAGGTTTTGACAAGTGTGTATCATAATGTCTAGATATATAGTATACAAATATACAATGACACTCGAGGATCTGATGGCCTGAGGGAGAATAGTACTATTGATGTTCCTGAGTGCGAATAGTTTTAGCTTGTTCCGAGAATGAGTCATTGTATATTTGTGTTAAATCCCTTCCACCGGCCTGTATCATTCCTTGGATACTTCTGTAACAACATGAACCGTACTCACATTCACATCACATCATAAAGGAAATAAAAGAAAACAACAATATTTTATTGCTCGGCTCAAATATGAAACATTGAAGGATGTAAATATGTTTAGCTGGCGCTATACAGGTACTGCAGTAGTGTGGTGCAGTTATCGCACATCTTAAATTGCACAACGTGAGCGCCGTGACACCGCGGGAGTTGACCGCGCGGAGGCATTTGAAATCCCGTACGCTCGCTGAATTTTGCCATTTTTTTTTTTTTTTTTGGGGTCGGGAAAACGAATAGTACCCTTTCCCGGGAAAAGATGAACTATTCGTGACGTCAGCAATAAAAAATGAACTATTCGGCAGGAAACGTTTGTTAAGCTGCTAAAGTGAAAACTCCGCTAAAGTGTAACCTGCCGCCTAAGTTTCTGAAAAAGAAGTTCACTTCAGCGAACAGACATCGCGACCGTATCGTTCGTGTTATCGGCGCGCGCGCGTGCGTGGAGCTGAGCTGAGGCTAGGCTAGGCGTGATGAGATCTAGGGACTGACCGTCACCACACCATGTCCAGCATCTACATCACAGTAACTCATCTGCTCATCCAGTTATAAGCTCATCCAGTACGTTATAATAGTCTTCCTACATTTCATGGAAATGGGATTAATACCGCTTTCAATATGAAATCTAACATCAACATATTGCTATTTTGGTGCCTGCTCCTTATCTTTGTAAGTAAGGGTCATCAGATTCCAGTACGTGGGAGATGACTGTAACAACGTCAAAATCATAAGGCTAACTACTACATGTACTAGTAGGCGTACATCAGGTTACTCTATAGCAGCAGGTTACACTTTAGCAGCAGGTTACACTTTAGCAGCAGGTTACACTTTAGCAGCAGGTTACACTTTAGCAGCAGGTTACACTTTAGCAGCAGGTTACTCTATAGCAGCAGGTTACACTTTTATAGCAGCTGATTACACTTTAGCAGCAGGTTACTCTATAGCAGCAGGTTACACTTTAGCAGCAGGTTACACTTTAGCAGCAGGTTACTCTATAGCAGCAGGTTACACTTTAGTGGCCCTTATGTACCAATAGATAACAATTTGAAGATAAAGCCTTCGAACCCCCAATTTTGCCAAACATGTATTGCAATATTTCACTTAAAGGCCGTCACGAATTTCACTTCAAAGTTTGTGATTCGCGATGTCCCTTCAGAGCCACTATATGGTTCGCGGGTGTTGCCCTACAAATTACGGTTAGCGTGTGCTCCTCAACAACAGTTGTGTATCAGTGTGTATAGCGTATCCGCTGAAGTGAACTTTTTTCAGTTACTTAGGCGTTAGGTTACGCTTTAGCGTGAAGTTACACTTTAGCAGCTTCACAAACGTTTTTTTTTTTTTATAGTAAAACTATTCTTTTTCTTGTTGTGTACACTCCTAATGCAACAATTTTACGATACGGGATGCTTATTCTGAGAATGACGTAATATACTGAACTTAGTTCATGACTTCTGTTGCACCCTTGTCGGGATACAATCTCTGAAGAGATATTGGAATCGAATTAACATTTGCAAAGATATTTGCTTCATCGCAATTGTTGTTCAGTTACACTTAAACCATTTCTTGATTCTATTCATTTCTGCTTTAGCCGCATTGCGGTATTGTCTGTTGGTGAGAGTAAAGATGATTCCTTTGGCCCAGGTGTTAAACAAGGTCAGCGTGTATGCCATTACGAGTGCCCAGACCGGTACACGGCTCTGTTGAGATAAGTTACCAAGACATATGACAACCACCATGGGGATGGACGCAGACAGTGTGGACGTGACCAGGATGAGGACAGTAATGATGCCTTTGAGCTGACGAGGTATCACGGGAACATCGCGAATGCCGCTGGATGGATGATGGGCGATGCGGTTTGCGGCCAGTACCCTGAAGGCAACAACCAACGACATGATAAGCATTACCACACTTATCCCAGCTGCAAGAATCATCAACATGAATGACAGGATTGTCCAGAGCGTCTTCCTTGAGGCATCTAGACGAAATTTGCAATCAATTGCGAGCATGTCGTTCTGTGGATAAGTGAGCGCGAGGAATGCAAGATCAACCATAGGCAAGAGTGTCGCGACCAGCAGAACTATCTTCACTCGTCTTTCAGTTACATGAGCCAAGTAGATGAAAGGCCTCCACACCTGTAACAGTCTGTCAAGACTCAGGAGACATGTATACAAGAAGGAGAGCGTGAATATCGTGAGAAATGACAATGAACCTGATATGCATAACGCTACTTTGTGTTGAACAGGTGCTAATCTTATAGCTAACCCAAAGACGACATTGAGCATGGCGAGATAATCTGCGAGTAGGAGCGCGCGACAAATCAGCTTGCTAGTAGCTTCAAACCCGCTGTCCTCGCGTTTCAGTACGACTAATGTAAAAGAATTCAATGTCATCGCCAAAAAGAGTTGAACCAGGTCAATATACAGGAAGTAGGTATTGATAGAATCGTCTTGACTACCGGTGGTGAGGTTACCCATCTCCATCTTCAGAGACTGAGCAATTTCCATAAACGCAGTATTTCCGCGAGTTTTATATATCACTTATACTAAAAATAGGCATTGCTATTTTATCCTGTTTTGATAACTACTGCATTTAAAGCGTTAGGGATTAATCTGTGATGTTCATAGGTAATAAACTAGGCATTGCTATCTCATGCTTTTTTTGATAATGTATGTGATTTCGATGTTCAATATTTGCAAAGCCCTGGCCGCTCTGGTCGAAAGATTGATAGATTCAAACGATTCTTAGAAACGTGAAATAACTAAAAGAAAGCATCGATGATCACTTTCAGAATATGCAGAAGTTCGTAAGGCATCACAATAAGTCTTGTTAAAATGCATGTTACACATCAGACCATACGAAATGAACACACTTCACTGATTTTGGAATGTTACAAGAGTTTAAGAATTCAAATTCCAACAATCAAATAGTTGACGAACAATCTTGCCCATTCCTGCATGTTGATGAAGATGTGGAGATGGCTCCATTCCAAATGGTAGCACAGGATGATCTGCGGAATAAACTGGAAATCTAGGTTCGATCATTTTGATTAGCTCAATCATGACAGCAACCATGCACTTCAACTTCAACATTCATCACTTCGTGACAAATCACTCTATAATCGCCTCCGATAAAACCTGGGCCTCGACGAAATGTCGATCATAGCAAACATCTCTTATGATAAGCCTTGACAGAGTACAATGTTAATATTATATTTGGCATGCAGAGCAGAGAAACGGAGCATTAACAGAGTGACACTCACTTTTAATGCACTCATTAGTATAAGTGCACCTATCAAGCTTGTCGCGCTACATCGATATCTGATTAACACCCCACACCCATATTAAACAAGAAATGACACGAATATCCTATATCAAGACGCGATAGGGATGGGAGGGGGAGGAGGAGCAGAAATACAGTATTTGAGCGGATGAGGAAGGGGCAAATTAAAGGGGTCACCTCTATTTCAGTTTACATCCTCTAATTTTGAAGATGTGTGCGGTGCGGGGTTAGGGCCTTCTCGAGTTCCGTGGTTTCTCGCCCTCGCCCCTCTCAGTAAAGTTCATTATAAAACAATCCAAGATTTAAATTCAGAAGAAAAAAAGGATAAAGAGACCCATTATTCTCACGTTCTAAGAAAATATATTTGGGTATGATTTACTGATTGTGTACAAGGGCATAAGGTGAATGTTGAAGGGGAACTCCCTTTCATTACATCATGGTACCTCTCCTGATAACCAACACTTGATACTTTTGAAAGAATTTACGAGCAGAAATCACAGCACGAACAACATGAGAATTTATTTTATTTCTATCAATCTACGGTAGATGTAGTGGCATATCATATGCTATACAGTGCGTCCCAGAAAAAAACGAAACCGAGAATTATCGTTGTTTTATCATAACTTAATCATAATTATAATTAATAAATGACACATATTTGTCAAGCTTAGATCCTCCTCTTTCATTTGATGCAACTCATATGATGCATATTTCACGCATGAGTGATTGAAAACAATTTAAAGAGAGGAAACCAAAAAGTCATTTGGCGGGCGGTATCTGAATTTCAAAGAGAAAATCACATTTCTAGAAAGTTCTAATTTCTGCCCTTTCATATGACACCTTAATCAGAAAAAAAATGAGCCAGGACTAGCAAAGTTCTGTTTGTTTAAAGTAATGCTTGCATTTCCATAATTTCATTTTCACTGGCTGCCTGCCGTAGCAACAAACAGAGTTGACAAAAGACTTAACTCCATTTTGTTGACGATCAGCCATGCACAAAGAAGACGAAAGACTTGGTGGTTGCAGATTTTACCCACTGCTTTGACAGTGTGGGGATGTGCCCCCCATCCTCTCTCCCAAGGAATAATGCCTCTGATTTCAGACTTGCTTGGTTTTTTTGTTTGTTTTACCTGACTTATTTGTCTCCACTACCATTGTCGAAGGAGAAATGGCTGCTATATTTGCCGAAAAAATCAGGGTAACACTTGGCGTCCCAAGGCGCCAAGTGTTACCCTGGTTTTACGGTACAAAATGTATTCGGTACAAAATCATTTTGTAACAAAATGAATTCGGTAAAAGTCATTTTGTAACAAAATTAAAACGGTACAAAATCTTATTCGGTAGAAATTTTGTAACAAAATAAATTGTTTGACATAATTTTGTTACAAAAGACAGTTTTTAGTGAATTCTGTGACAAAATGAGGTGATTTTATACCGAAAAACTAGGGTAACACTTGGCGCCCCATATTTCTCAGCACGACAGATATAATAGAAATCGAGCGATAATAATTACTAATACACAATCTACTGTCTCGATTATTCAAAGATCGCTGTATAAGCCGTGCGGTTTTCCACTGGTTTGGAGCACAACTTTCAATTACTAAAGATAGAGTTATTAATTGAAGAATGTATTTTTAATTTCACATTTCTCATGTTCATGTAAATTTTCTGCCTGCGAATTTTTCCCGTAATTGTTGCAAGTATTATCCAGGCCTTCATCTCATTTGCATAAGCTAAATTAACTAATCATTTATGTCAAATATACACTTTTCGTTCAACCTGCCTGACTTATTACATAAATTATCATTATTCATTTTTGGAGGCATTGATATTCAGTTTCATTGATTCAGCAAAAAAAGTAGTGCATTCCTAGGGGGGTATGAATAATTGCGAGATCATCAGCATAAATGATTTTATTAAGTTTTCCTTTGTCATGCCTTTGCAGCCTTACGGGTTCATTTCTGTTTAAATCATATCGACCACATCCTTTAGAAATAAATTCAATAACGTTGGACCAATCACACCCTTCTTTCATTCCAATCTTTGTGTTAATACATGAGGTGCCGCCCTCGTCTAATTTCATAGACCTTTCATTAAACACACGCACACACAAACAATCATGACACGTAACACTCCAAGAAAATTACCATCAATACCTTGTTTTAGCAATTTATACCAAAGACCATCCCTCAAAATATTGTCGAATACTTTACTTAAGTCAACAAAACAAATTACATATAGTTTGTTCTTTTCGTTTATTTCACGACATTAAAGCTGATTGACCAGTTTTGGGGGAAACATCCACTGTTTAAGATTAGATTAAAAATCTCCAGTAATATGAAAAACACAAATTGTCTAGTCTTCAGTACTTCTTTGCTTTTACGATTGAGTCATTTTCTGGAGCTTTATTTCTTCTAAGCATTGAACGTATCTTAGTTATGATGCCAAGCCCAGCTCAGCTTTATTTTATTTTGTCCTCGTTATAAATTCTTCGTATATTTAATAAATATTTTTCCAACGACACTTTATTTTACGACGCTTCGGACTTGATTTATTCCCTAAAACTGTTTAATTTCAACGAGAGATTGATATATTTATCTATAATATTCCCTGGTGAAACAGAACGAAGAAAAAATGTCTATTTAACTTGGAAGGGCGGAGAATCAAGATGAACGTTAAACTTCTGATGAGAACCGCGGTTAGGAGTGGAAGAATGGGTTTCAATGCTAGTTAACTATTTATTATTTATCGATGACAGTAACTAGGCCTGCCAAGAAACATGATAAGAAAACTGCCTGGAGTTTTACTAACCTGTTTAATTCCAAGTTTTCTGCTTTGACAAAAACTAACATAGTATCAGAATGTACTCGACCTTTATGAAGGCATTTCGTTTCATTTTGAAAGTATCCCTCCCATCAATAGCGGTTCTAGAGTGGCTCAAGATCCCACCCCCCTCATAAGAAAAATAAAATATAGTAGGCCTAATAATAATAATAATAATAATCATAATAATAATAACAAAAATAATAATAACAATAATAAAAACAATGATAAATAAATATATGAATAGAACAACAATATTAAAAAATTATTTAAAAAACTTTGGAAATCAATTAGTTTAATCGAGGCACATGTAGAAAATGATTGCAACAACCCACAAACCCCGGTCTCCAAGCACCCACCCCCAAGTAAACAAAAGATTCTTCTGGAATGATATGGTCATAATATAACTCATAATCCTTTTCAATATGACAAGCGGAGTATATTGCAATCAATATTAATTAAAACAGAGTATCACTCAACACATAACCGATATCAATGACTCGGGTTATATTCTCAAATCAGAAAAAAGTCGAATAAAAAAAAAAAAAAAACAGCAGGATTGTGACAAGTAAATCACCACCAAGTCAAACAAATTTGATGAGAGTTCTGGTAGGAAGTTTGTCAAAGGCCCACGGTCTATTTCTGCCGACATTCGAACAAAGCCACGATGAGAACATCTTGTCTTTCAGTTTACACAACCCACGACTATGTCAAAATCTGTGATAAATTAATCAATCTGTCAGTGGTAATTCTTGTTTTGCCTATCAATTGCAGATTTTTCTCATTCTTTACATTTTTCAAATTTACAATTATATTCTAAGGTCTTTTCATACCGAATCAACTCCGTCAAATGAATCTGTTTCAAATGAAAAACTTACAGAGTTGTTATCAGTGTTAACGGATAGCAAGTCAGAATTAAGTGCCTGTTACTTCGTCAATGGTAGTAGTTTATAAACCTCTATGTTAGTAAAGGTTACTACTTCAGAGAAGGCAAATTAGAGAACACAAACTTCAAGTACACTGTATGATCTCTAGGATTTGTGTCGACTTTGCATCATATACATACTCTTTTAGATATCCATCTTTTATTTAATCAAGGTCACCTATTATGGCTGAAGCTGTAAATGCATCGCACAAAACAGATGATGACTCCTCTCAATTAGCCATCGGTGATGATGCGTTCTCCCTACCGTACGGCTTCCAAGTAAGTATGCTGGTTGCCATGACGATTCATCTCTTTCTCTCTGTCGGGTTGAACAATTTCAACATCCAAGTCCTTCGTCGAGGAGATTGCGGGTTTGAATACAGAGCTAGACAATACGCTATGGCCTTGGCTGTTACAGATCAACTCTGTGCTCTTGCAGCCATCTGCCACAACTTTCTGAACGTCATCCGAGGCCAGGACAATCATACCTGCGTCTATGTCTATATTTTGCAGCATGCATTCAGCACATTATCGCTTTGCTACATGACTTCATGGAGCGGGGATCTCTAATTCTTTCAGATATGGAAGCCATTCCTTTACCAACGGTTCTTCACCAAGTCGGTGGCTACCATTAATTTCACCTTTTTAACCATTGTTTGCTTGGCTGTTAGCATTGGTCAACTTGTCTCATGGAGACACAATCCTACAGTGATTAACGAATGTTTCCCCAGGGAAATGGGCATGACTGGAGACAATGTCTGGGTGATCTTTACATTTTCTTTACCAGTTCTATTCATGATCGTTTGCACGTCTACACAGTTGGGAACTCTTGTCATCACTTTCAAAAAGATTCGCGCCGAGACCAGGCTCCAGCCACATGTTGGCGGGAACATTTCCCAAGGAGTTGGTGATCGTGGTCAGTTTTGTATGCGGCACCTGAAAGGCATCCGCACTGTTCTTATCTTAATTCTCTCTACCTACATAGTTGCTCTACCAGCTGTTACCGTGCGAGTTGTCCGAGATATCTCTCACCAATTCGTCAGGTTGACCTCGTTTATCAATACTTGGTGGAAGTCTTTCATTTTTCTGACGACGAACAAGCAATATCGAAGTGCTGCTAAACAGGAACGCAAAAGATTTCTGCACTTTTTGGGTCTTGAGGTAAATTAACTAGATTTCATAGAAATGACAAGTAGAAAATATAATCACAATTAAAGTACTGTCAGTTCTCATAAAATAATACTTTTCTAACATTGACAAAACTGATAACATTATAACGCCTTCGAATCAGGAATGACGAGAAAAGGCCTCTTCAAACTTGTCTTTCCAATGAACTTCGTCATATGCTGCAGAGTGCTTGGAGCTAAAGGGTCATATCCAGGCGCGTAGCCAGGGGGCGGTGGGGGCGGTCAAAAAAAAAAAACGCCGGCCAAAAAACAAAAACAAAAAAGAAAGAGAAGAGAAAAAAGGAAGAGGACGTAGGAAGAAAAAGGAGCACGGTACAACGAATCTTCATCTTCTCTAATAATTTAATGAAACGTCAAAGCTACAGCGCTTCGCGCGGGAGGGGGCAACTGAATTCAGACTAGGATTAAGAGTCGAGAACGGTACAACGAATCGTTTTCTTTCTCTAATAATTTGATGAAACGTCATAGCTTCCGCGCTTCGCGCAGGAGGGGGAACTGAATTCAGACAAGGATTAAGGGTCGAGAACGGTACAACGAATCGTCTTTTTTCTCAAACAATTTAATGAAACGTGAAAGCTTCTGCGCTTCGCGCGGGTGGGGGAAACTGAATTCAGATAAGGATTAAGAGCCGAGAACGGCACAACGAATCGTCTTCTTTCTCTAACAATTTAATGAAACGTCAAAGCTTCCGCGCTTCGCGGAGGGGGGACTGAATTCAGACAAGGATTAAGGGTCGAGAACGGTACAACGAATCGTCTTCTTTCTCAAACAATTAAATGAAACGTCAAAGCTTCTGCGCTTCGCGCGGGTAGGGGAAACTGAATTCAGACAAGGATTAAGAGCCGAGAACGGCACAACGAATCGGCTTCTTTCTCTAATAATTTAATGAAACGTCAAGGCTTCCGCGCTTCGCCCTCCCTGCACCCACCCCGCGCTTCGCGTGCTCACTACCGCCCCCTAAAATAAAATCCTGGCTACGCGCTTGGTCATATCAGATCGATCTTTGTTTCCTCTGCGAAATGTTTCTCCCTTGTAGTCCCATCATTGCAGCACTAGCCGCATTGACTAGATCTTGAGGGATGACGCGCCAATGTTTCAAAGCTGTTTGTCTTCACTATCAAAGGGAAACCTTACCGGCCAATACTAACTGGCACATGGTTGTCTACAGGAGGGATCGGAACATCTGCAGAATACCCCATCACACAAGTAGCCCTGACCCTAAAACTGACTCTAACCCTATTATGTAGTGAGTAATTCTGTAGTGAATAATAATTATGGTAGCAGCAAATACCATGGTAGCAGCAAAGATGATTGAAAAGCTTAGGGATCTTCGTGTTGACCCCACCCTTGTTCAATTGATTGGTGATTTCCTTGTGAACAGAACCCAACAAGTGTTGGTTAATGGTTTTCTCTCGCGATCGATGTCAACGAGCACCGGTTCTCCTCATGGTTGTGTTATGTCTCCCATCCTTTGTATACTCTATACGAATGACTGTCAAGCTGATGGTGTTAATACAAATATTCTTAAATACGCTGATGACACGGTTATCATTGGTCTCATCAAGAAGAATGACGAAACAGAATATAGGAGAACATTGAACTATTTTGTACAGTGGTGTGATTCTAACTATCCAATACTCAATGAAAAGAAAACAAAGGAAATTGTATTCGATCATAGGAAAAGGCAAAATGTTGCTATAAGTCCAGTTATCCTTCAAAATGTAGTCATTGAAATTGTTCCAAAATATAAATATCTGGGTGTAGTAATATTATTGACGAGAAGCTAAATTGGGAAGAACAGAGCGAAATCTTTCCATGTTGATAGGACCATTCTAAAACTATTCTACACCGCAGTCGTCGAGAGTAGCATCCTATATGGCTGCCTCTCTTGGTATTGTAGTTTAAGAAAGTGTGACCAAACAAAAATTCAAAGGTTGTTGAACCAAGCAGGTAAAGATGTCAAGCAGTCTAGATGATATCTGCTCCGTCCGTATTCTTAAGAAAGTTGAGAACATCATGAAGGATCCCCAACACCCCCTTCATCGATGTTTCTGCAGGATGAGATCAGGCAAACGACTTCAGTCTGCAAAATGCAGGATAAATCGTTATTTAAATTCTTTCATTCCATTTGCCATTAGTCTCAATCAATATAGTTCACCTGAAATGGTGACCGTATATGCTCGGTGCCATGTGCTGTGTTGTTGAGTTCGTTGTCATGTAAGAGTAAACAAATTGCATGTAATAAAATTTATATATATTCATTATATTCATATTCGTTACCATTTACTAACGTGAAACTTTTGACAATATGCGCAAGGAGGCGCCGCTTTTCGATGGACCGGTTTCGTAATGTAAAAAAATAATGTAAAAAAGAAGTCGTACTTCTAGATTTGAAAATGTATATATGTCAAGTGTGAAAAAGAAATAAAACTATAGTACAAAATAACTTTGATTCAAGATTCTTTATTTGTTTAATATGACTTTAATATACATATATAACATGTATATGTTGATAAATACGTATTTTTAATGCTTCAACATTGGCCTTGCGTATTACATAAAAAGTCTAAATAAATGACAAATACATGATATACAAGTACATAAACTCAAATAGATATATCCTTCAGAAAGTAAAATCAGAATAGATCAGAAAATTTCTTTAGATGAACAGACGTTTTCTGATATTGCAATAAAAAACTACCTTATGAAAAATTAATATATGAAACAAATATTTCATAAAATAGTAATTTCTGTTTCTGTAATTGAATATAATTGTTACCAATTAAAAAACTGCTTTATGGATTGGAAGACCACCACTGTTGGTGAAAATGTGCTACCCTTGATAAATAATAAATTAATAAAACCAAGTTGTTTAAATGTAAGAGAAAGAGAAAAAGAGAGATAGAGAGTGTGTGCTTGTGTGCGTGTGATTGGGGGGGGGGGGTTGTGTGTGTGTGTGTGCGTGTGTGGGTGGGTGTGCGTATGTGTCATTTGTCATCTGTGCATAGGATAATGGACCAAGGAGAAACTTGGACTTAGGCATGTACCACATTACAATCATAAGTAAAGTTGTCATAACTTCATCTGCATATAAATCAGTAATTCAAAATATTTTCAGGTTTAAAAAGTGTATATATAATATAATAAGATTATCAATCACCATAACCCTCACAACCACTAACTTTCCCTCTAAGCAGTTAAATAAAATCAGAGTAAAGTTGATTAACAGTGATTCCTACTCAAATAAGATTTTGGAACTTTGTATTTGAAGTTAAAGTTGTTATTTTTAAAACAACATTATCACTTGCCAGTGATTAAACCCACCTAACGTAAACTGTACATGACTTTCAAAAAAGTACAATTGAACAATCAGCTTCAAATAGATTTAATGGCTACACATATATTAAATTAAACTTGATTATGAAATTACACATCCTGTATAACAATTGGGATCATTAATGATATGTGGAAACGCACCTTTGCCAACGGAGTCATTATGTGAGTTATCATCAATGGAGAACTCTCATCTTTGGTGTGGACAAAAAAGAAAGAAAGAGATCCCTTCTTTCTATTTCAATTTGTCCATGATATGTAAGCAAAGTTTCCCCCATAAGAATTGAGGAATAATTTAGGTACGAACTAAACTGGGAGACTTGAACTTGCTGGTGAATCATACTTGCATGTATGTTGCAAGCAGTTCTTTCGGATGGTATTGCCAGAGTATTCTTACAGTTGTAGGACACATGCTCCAGTAACAATGGCTCCATGGTCAATATCTTTAAATACAGTGACTGAATTATTAATTTCAACCCTGGACTAAACACTCCATCTATCCCTTAACCTGAAACCCAACCTAAAACCCAATAGCAACCTTAACCCTAACCGTATATCTTTGATGAAATAAAGCCTGGAGCAATTGTCACCAGAGAATTTGTCAATGCACCTGTTCTTGTAGATCATTACCAGCAGTTTCAACACCACTCGCTTCAACAGTCCTTGACAAGATACCTCATGATGCATGATTTTTTACATTCCTGTAACTTAATGGAAAGTAGTAGTTCCATAAGATTTACTCTTATATGATGTTCTCTGTTGCTGAAAGAGTGAGGAGATGTATAGAGGAAGTGTGGTTGACATAGATTTGTAAGTTTGAAAAATTATCCGGTATTATATTATCTCAGTAAGTGGAAGCCAGTGTAGTTCGTAGCGCCAGACCATTTTGGTTGATCAGTCTTTGTCAAGACTTCCTATGAAAGAACATTTCAGGGTCCTGTAACTTGATCCAAAATGTTTTTCGGCAGCAAGAGATAGAGACTAAACATGATTTTAGGAGACTTCTTGATCAAAAATGGTTAACGACAGTAGATTTAGAGTAAACAAGGTTTTAGTTGAATTCCTCATACTTGATGGAGACAGTAGTTCTTTGGGATGGCACCTTGAGAGTTCTTATGATCTGTTATCAATGCTTTCAACCTCTCTTAGTTTGGTCAGTCTCTGACAAGACTCCTTGTGGTAGATGATATTGACAGCTCCGTAACTTGATCCAAAACAATTTATGGCAGTAAGAGATTTAGGGCAAACAAGGTTTCAGCTGAGTTCCTCACAATTGTTGATAATGGATAAAATGTAGGTATGGTAGTTCTTTGGGATGGCAGCTTGAGAGTTCTTATGATTTGTAACAAATTCTGGATTCAGTCTTTGACAAGACTCCTTATGATAGATAATGAAGAACTCCTGTAGCTTGCTCCAAAATGATTCCTGAAGAGAGACCAAATAATTGGCAGAATGAACAAATACAATGCTCATATCAAGGCACATTCAATGTTACATCAGAGGTAATCTGTTATCATCATCATCATCATCATCAAAATCATCATCCTCGAGGACATTATCATCATAGTCATCATCATCTCCATCATCACCATCAGCATCATTGTCATCATCATCTCCATCATCACCATCATCATCATCATTGTCATCATCACCATCATCATCATCATCATCATCAAATTATTATCTTTATTAATCATCCATATTTTCTATCAGAGGGTCACTAACCAGTGGTTCAAGTGGTGGAACAGTAAATATAGTTTCTCTCTCTCCTCGAAGCCAGGAGCCTTAGGGATGAGCTTGTGGTAGGCCTTATGAAAGTCTTGGTTGAAAGAGTGAAACATGGTACCTATAGACAGGTCAAACTCATGGTGGCCGTAAAAACTGGCTGGATCAAAAATAACTGCAAACATAACAGAGAAAAATGACATGAAGTAGGAAGGAGAGGGGAAAAGCTGTCACATTTGCCACTAGAGTAAAGGAAAAGGATCCATACCATACCAGTACCTACTATGATCATTTGAAATTCATTATATTTTCTTCATATCTTTTCAAAGATTTAATGAAATAAAGTATACAAACTTGCTTGATTGAATATTTGAAATCATCTGTCTGGATAACCACCTGTCAAAATACAATGCATGGCTATATGTGGGCATATAGCTAGTCTAGCGTTCTGATTTTGGAATCATAATTGGAAATAAACTGGCTGAAAATGCGACCAGCAAAATGTGCACAGAGAAAAAAATATTTCTGGAAATCATGTTCACCATAAAGCACATTTGCAAATATGTAACCACATGTTATGCTCCAAAACAGGAGATAGGACCAGGAGGATTTACGGAGACAGAGACATGGTTGTAGAGACATGGTTGTAGGACCATACATACCCTTACTATACATACTTTAACAAAATAAAGCTAGGAGCTAATGTCAGATCACCAGAGAGATGCCCATGTGATGACCCCATATTGCACCTGCGACAATTGCTCGGGACTTATTTCATCAAAGGTAGTGTTACTTTTAGGGTTGGGATTGGGTTTTAGGTTAGGGTTGGGTTTGAGTTTTAGGTTAGGGTTGGGTTTAAGATTCCTTCTGTAATTATTTGAGTATTTCTATTTTATTTATTGTGGTTTTTGTTGTTTTTGTTGTTTTTCTGATGTTGTTTTAGGTGTGGATTTGTTATTGTAATAATTCAGTTTTTTTAATTAAAAAAAAAAAAAAAATTGATAATAAATATTGTATGATTCAAATAGTGTTATTTTTAAAAGATATATGTTTAATTTGATATTTCACATGAATGTACAATTTTAATTATTGCATTGTTATACTTATGTTTTTATACTGTTATTGTATTATGCAGGGCTTTCTTGAAAAGCAGATCCATTGGCTTCCAATGGAATTGAATGAAACTACCCTGTTGAAAGAAATCATGAATAAATAAATAAATAAATAAAGATAGGGCTAGTACAGTGTTGGATCCAGGGTTGGAGTTAAATTTTTGTTTAGTGTAGGAAATTGACACAGAGGAATTGCCACAGGAGCAAGTGTCATACAACTGTCCATACAAACAATTTCCTTACCTGGGCAAGATTCAAGCTGGCCTGCGTTACCACCCCATAGATCACCATGCAGAAGTGCAGGAGTGATCTCCAAACCTTCAAACAACTTTGGTATCTTTCTCTCAAGGATTGGCCACATTTCTCTTAACTCTTTGTCACTGCTGTTCTCCTCTATCTGATCTAGCTGCTTCTTCAGGCGGTACTGAGCATAGAAGCTCTGCATTGGAATTTTGTACAAGTATTTTGTATGAGATCAATGTCTCATCCATAAAAATCATACATTTTTAAAACACAAATAAACAAATGTCTGTCAAATGCACAAAAAGAAAGAAAGAAACAAAATCAAAGAAAAATGATATCTTTAAAATTTCTTAGCCGTTTCTTTTTGGTGATGCTGGTCAAAGGACATCTTTATTTGAAATATTATGCCAGATCTGTAAGTTACCTCTTGCTATGTAAGAGCTTATGCCTTATGCCTCAGTGTATCATTCATCTTAAGCCTTTACATTAAAGTAGAAACGGATTCAAATACAATATTATATTAATGGAAAGCTTATGACCTCAGTAATTTTTTTAAAAATATTTCAGATTTTTATGATAATCAATCAGGTCGTAACAACCAAAAAACTACCCCAAAACCATGAATTATTCATCATTCATTTTCTCGCCCAAATGACACCAATAAATCGCCCAAAATAATGTGACGTAGGCGACTGGGAGATTGTCCCAAAACAAACAAAAGCTCGTACCCACTACATGGAGTCTATGGCTTTTGCCGTATAAGTTTGTTGCATGTTTTGATTGTTTTGCATGTCTGTTCTTTGAACTAAATAAAGATAAACTAAAAAGAAAAAAGGTGTAATGTTCCTTATTACATAAAACTGACGAAAGAAATTATACAGATGAAAGAAATCAATGAAAATTAAGACAATATGTCTAAGTAATAACTAATATTGCCGGTGATCATTCGTGCTATCGAAAACTGGCCGGCTTGATTGCAGAATACCCTACCATATTGTTAGTCTTCATATATTAGCCGTAGATATAGACTGTGATTTTATTGTTTGCGATAATGGTGATACAGGTATTGAAGATTGTATAATGCAAGTGTTCGTATTCATTTGGTGGATGAAAAGTTGAAATCTACGCCGTTTTGTCCGTCATTGCAGCGCTGAATTTGGTGTGTTCGTCTCAGGCTAATTTGTGACAAATTTAGATGGCTTTCCTGATGATATTTCATGCAAAATTTCTGTTATATTGATAAGCACTGAGTCTTGTCCTTACCTTTGAATTGTTTCTTGTCTATTATGGTCATTTAGTAGATGAATTAGTTGAATTCTGAGCACTATTCCAGTAACGCAAAAAGTCCAGCCTGTGTCCATGGTATAGTCCCACGCACGTATTTGTATGTACCTTGTGCCTGCTATAGTTAGTATAGCTCTTATACTGTTTAGTCTGCTGTCAAAGACCCTACTAGATATTTTAATCGACAAGATTGATGTCTCGTTCTAAAAATACAAAAGAAAAAAATAATTTGTGCTTTTTTAATCAACAAGTGATGTCTCGTTCTAAAAATACAAAAGAAAAAATAGTTTTGTGCTTATAATAGTGGAATGTCTCGTGCTAAAAATACAAAAGAAAAAAATAGCTTTGTGCTTAGACTAATGTTGGTCGATGGTCATTGGTAGTTGGAGAACGTGGACTGCCACATGGACATCCTTTTAAGGCAATGTGACATCCTTTTAAGGCACTGACAGTGCCCGGCAGTGCCTTAAAAGGACGTCACATTGCCTTAAAAGGATGTCCATGTGGCAGTCCATGTTCTCATCGTACAAATCTAAAAGTCCCTATCTAATATTTGTCAGACTGTTGGTTCTAATTCTGCCCCCGTGAAACCGTGGTAGGGTATTCTGTAATTGTTCTAACTGGCCTATCGATGCCATCACTATCATCGTCACTGGATTCAGACGATGAATATTGTACATCCAAGTTATACTAACTAGTTGGCCTAACTTCACTTATTTGAATGGATGATAAATAATTAAAATTGATGATAGTATGGCTGCTGTCGACCGTCTACCGTGTGTGATACGTACGGTGTTGTGTGAATGCGGAAGTAATTACCCCAATCTGACCCCAATCGCTTACGTCATCATCGAAACCGCCCAATGTGTATAATTTCGGTTTTGTTTATGAGGGGGATGTCAAGATTCAAAGTTAAATGTCTGATTGTGGTCACATATGTGTTTTTAGGGAAAAGATATGACACTTTTCACTTTCTTTAGGTTATAAGCTTTCCATTAATATAATATTGTATTTGAATCCGTTTCTACTTTAACAGCATTACTGAAAGATATGGGATGTTGGGAGAACACAACTAATGGGTTCAGGGCTCTTTAACTGGCTTAGTGCCCTAGAAAACGTCATTGACACATTACACCTTTAAAAAAAATGCTGCAGCACAATAAAATGACTTAAGTAGAGTGTGCTTTATATTTCTGTATCTTATTACAAAGATCTATGAAGGGACCTTTGCTGAAGAAGGCTACATCTTTTATCCCACGCCATTCAATTACATATAATTTCTCCCCCTTTTTGAGGCATTCTACAGTGAAATGCGAGAACAAGGAATAACGAGTCTAGGCCAGAGAAGCCTACCTTTAAAGATAAAGACCAGCTCTGGTCATGCGATTGCATTGTGAAAGAAACGTGGAATCGATCAGAAAAGGTTGATCATCTAGCATATAAGTATTGGTGTGTACTGCAAGGTTCTGAAATCATCAAAATGATAAGAAATTTGGCCCAGTCTTGGTACAGTTACAAGCACTGTACACAGAACGTTGTATATGGAACGGGAACACGTGCGCGATATCTATTTGGTCCAAATAGATATAATAATTTACCAAATATATCAATTAGTAGGCGGTTTCCCGACTTTCCCGGCAAAATTTGTATCATCACGTATTAGTCAAAACATATTCTTTCACATGATTGGTAATGAGAGCTTCCATTTCATTTTTTTGAGAGAGGGGCGTTTCCAAAACTGGTCTTTACCTTTAAATGTGGTGACATTATAACCAAGCATAAAAGCACAAAACCCTACCCTCCTACCATCTTTCTTTTTCCTTCTCCTTGGCCTCAGTGCCCTACAAAAAGAACTGTTAAAGTAGCGAAATGTGGTGGTATGGAAAGACGCATCTGGAATGCGAAAGGCATAGTAGTATCTGAATGTAAGTTTAGGTAACATTATAAAGCCTACTCAAGGTAGTATGTCCATCTACTAGCTCTTTATTCTAATGATTTTCAACAAATATGCATTTTGCATTCCAGATGTGTCCTTTCGTGGCACTACATTTTGCTATGCTACCCAAGGCTAGGCCAAAGCAGCCTGCTTGTAAAAGTCCTGTCATTTTGGCATGAAGCTCCCCCTCCCCCTCCCTCCCCCTACCCTCACAACCTTTGCTGTTCTCTTACCACCCAATCATCACACCAAGTATTGTCAAGAGGAAGGTAACCACAGCAGGTGGTGGTATGAAATCAAACTGACCAACGAAGCCTTGGGAGGTATCTGCCCCTACACGCCCTTCTTCTTGCCTGGCTCTCTTACCCTCTTCTATGTTGTGTAGGTGCAATCTGTATGGGATAGAATCACAATGCAGCAGGATAAAAATAAAATGAACATTATGATATTGATGTCTGTCTAACCCGACAGCTGAAAGCAGTACATCGGATACGGGTAGATAAGAAAACCAGGATCCTACAGCTATAAGTTCTTGTAAAAAACGGATTAATAATAAATAATGATAGTGGGTTCTTGTACAGCATTCATGTCTGGCAAATTGCCAGACCTCTTGTGCTTCATTAACATTACCCTAGCTTTAGCATGGCTGCCATTACAGCACTCAAGCATTTAAAGGAATTAATTCCTACCACTCATTTACCTCTCCTGGGTGGAGTCTTGCCAAAGGACATTAGTGCTGCAAAGGAATAATGCCCTAACCAGGTAAACTAGGGCACTACAATATCCCCTTCCCTTCATTCTTATATCCTTTGTCCTTATGTTTGCCCATTCATCACCTGATGTAGTTATGATTAACCCACCATCATTTTCATGCACCAATAAAAATGTGTAACTTCAACTCTGGATCCAACGTCATACGCAACCCTTTTAGACTAAAGTTCAATAGCAATCCTAACACCAACCCTCTATATTTCATGAAAATTAATTTTGACAACTGCATGCACATGCCCTATAGTAAGCGTTCATTCTAAGCAATTTCAATTTGTTATGACAACCAGCATACTTCTCAAGAACATAGAACATAGCCCCAGGATCATACCTTGCTAATTGTTCACCTAGAGCTGCAGAATGTCTGCTAAGTCCTTGAAGATCAAGATGTTCCATGATGAATATGGATCCCGTTCCTGAAGGATTGTCAAAGACTGGTCCTGGTTTGGGAACCCTGATGGTCTCTGTGGCCTGTATAGCTTCAAGGCTTGCCTTCTCACCATCAAACATCTGCCTTGCCTATATCATAAGGGATATAAAGTCACTTATTAACCTTTTAGATACAACTATTGAAAAATCACCCCAAAATGTTATGGGCGCTAATATCATATAGATGGTGACAATCAAATGGAATTTCTTTGTATTTGTCATCATATTTAAAAATCAATACCTATACTTCATCTTGCAAACTGTTTACACACGGTAGCATAATACCCGTTGGCTCAGTGTTATGTAGTGATCGGCAACTTGCCTACTTCACGAACGACGAGTCAAGTCGTGCCACGCCCGATTTATCCTGAGTTTGGATTGACTGATTGTAATTTAGTTTTAGAATATCAAATTTATTGATATGTGATTAATTAAATACATTTAAAAATGCACATTATTATAGTTCTGTAAAATATATTTACTTACAATTTAATCTTGCAAGTTTTATTTGATATTTGATGGGAATTCAAAGATTATCTTATGTATTAAGGTTAATATCCGGGCGTTGTTAGATTAAGTTTAGCGAGCACACAACGTACAAGATATTTCACTTTGTACATGCGAAAATGTAAACAAAAAGCGAAGTCAAATCACGAGCGAATTGTCAGAAAACTGAGACAAAATGGAGGAGGAGGAAGGAGACAAAAGAGGTGAAAAGCAACATCGACATAGACCACATCATCGGATCGACCTGTACGATGAACATGACAAATGGAGGGGGCAGATAAAGCCTTTCTTCAGTACCAGCACCGGCAGCAGCAAGCGAAGTGACATAGAATTTGTAAGGCATCTGCTGGAAATGCACACTCGTCAGTGATGCTGCAGATCTACTGACGCCGATACCTCTGGCTCTCTAAGCTCATTGTGAGCTGAGCTAGCCAACTGTATATCGCATGCATGCATACCGGTATGCACTGTACGTACACTGCCAATGTTCATGCAGACTTCCTTTGCCTGTATTGTGTATTATGGTATTACGCGCGGTACTCCAAAACCGCTCCGATGTACACACTGAGTTTCCTTAGGGAGATTACAGCGGTGTCCGTGTGCTGCCCTTTATATACCCACTCATGAACGTCTTAAATGATGTTGAAACATGGTGTTGCCGATGACTAAGTCATTTGCAGTGCAAAACTCCACAAGCCTCTCTCCACGCTCATTTCTTTCACCTAAACCAAATTTTTCAATATTGTGAGTATCTCTACCATTCTTTCCAACTTTGGCATTACAGTCTCCAATTATCATTGTGATATCCCTCCCTGAGATACTGTCAAGTTGGTCAAGGGTATCTTGTAAGACCCCATTAAACTTGTCCCTTTCTTCCTCAGTAGCATCTGTGGTTGGAGCATATACTTGAATTACTGTGATGTTCATGGGATGTGCCTTCATCCTTATTGTAATGATCCTATCGTTAACAGGGTTGTATCCCATCACTGCCTTTGACATCTCTTTATTGATGATAAACCCAACATCTTCGTCCAGATTCCCTTCTAGAATAATAAACTGTTTCACCTCCATCTATATGAAACCGTCCTTGGCCAAGCCACCAGTGCTCAGCTACTCCCACTATGTGTACATCACCTCAACATTTCATTGAGTACCACCTCAAGCTTTCCTGTTGTAAGTCCTCTAACATTCCAAGTTGCCACACTTATTACAGCTCTGTTCCGATCCAGAGGAATCAGGGACAGGGCTTCCTGGATCAGGCTTTGGCCTTGCTCTATCATTATAACTAGATGTACTTGGTGCATCATTCCTCTTTCTGCAGTAGAATTTGAAGTATCCTTCAGCCTGAAGGGTTCACCGTTGGATACTATCCTTGCTTGCTATTTTCTATGGTGTATTCCAATATTCTCATGAAGACAAACTCGATCAAATTGATGGTGGGTGGTCAGGTCCTTCCAAGGTGTTTTTAGGCGCTAGTGTAGTTTCGTATCCATTTTTTTAGCAGTTTCATATCCAATCTTAGCAAAGGAATTTTAGCCCATTTTTTAAACTAATTTTAATCATAATCATATATCGCATTTTCCACCTGAATTTGGATCACATCCAACATCGGGAATCCTCCGTTTAGGGCTTTGATGTCGACGTCGCTCAGTGCCGTCTCTACGCTTTAACTCTGCACCTCAAACTGAAGCTATCAGTGAAAAATTATGCAAACTTCTCCTATGGGTTTATATGCATGGTATCGTGCAGCGCATGCGTGTAATAGGCGCGTAATAGAAGTTGGCTGCATAAATTTTTACTGGTACTAGCTTCAGTTTGACGTGCAGAGCGAAAGCGTAGAGACGGTACTGAGCGACGATGTCGACATCGAAGCCCTAAACGGAGGATTCCCGATGTCGGATGTGATCCAAATTCAGGTGGAAAATGCAATATATGATTATGATTAAAATTAGTAAAAAATTGGGCTAAAATTCCTTTGCTAAGATTGGATATGAAACTGTTAAAAAAATGGATACGAAACTACACTAGCCCCTGTTTTTATTGAGACACCATCTCTAGCTAGCTGGCTGTTGACTCAATGAGTTCCTTCGCCCTTTGATGGGTCTTTTTTTTCTTCCCACTGGGTTGCTAGCCACCCTCCTCACCAGTTGCCTGGTGGGTGATCCGGTTTAGTCACTGCTTGCCCCACCATGGAACAGGTAGTACTGGTAAAGGAAAGTCTGACCTTACTTTATTGGTTACAAACATATGGAAATTGAAACATATAGATTTCAATCATCTTACCCCACTCTTTCCATTGACTTTGACAAAGAACTTGCCCTTGTCGGTGTCGTAGCTCTGTCCATCGCTGATGCAACCTCCCGAAGTTGTACCGCTGGATGTGACCCTCGAAGCCCCAAGAACATCCTTGAGTATCTTCTCCATTGGCTGTCCTGCGGATTGTTTCCAAGTGTGTAAAAAAAATTGAAATGGTCTGTGAAGTCCACTCAAGGAGGCATTTAATAGTATACTTTTTGTGTAGGAAAAACTGTTCAGACGACCTCTATTGATTCTTGGTAAGTAACATCAATGTACAAAACTCACCAGAATTCACTAATAATCGGCACTTTAGCGACAATTGATGACACCTAACACTACAGTAAAATACAATCTTTTCAACTCACCGGTGTTAGAAAAGTTTTTCTTAACGATTTTAAGCTGTGTGAATCAGCAGAAATTTATTTAACTGATTTATTACGTTCATTTAGTATTTATGATGTATGATTTTTGGAGCATCGTATTTAAAAGTAAGTAGATCTAGTCTAGACCACACATAGCTGCATTACTATCCAGGCTGTGTATTAAAAGCTGTGCTATTGATTCTCAACATTTCAAACACAACTGTACAAAACTCAACCGATTTCACTAAAAATCGGTATTTTAATGACAATTAATGACACCTAAATGGCAGTAAAATAAAATTTTTCAACTTACCGATGTTAGAAAGAATAATTTAAAATTTAAAATTGTGAGTCTACTGTCAAACTTGCCGATCAGCCACATCGTATTTATTGTGTGCATTTATGTGTTATAAGTGTATTGACTATTCATGTGTGAAATTGCTGCCTATTAGCACATAGTACAGCGCTAGAGGTCAATACGCATTAGCAATGACTCTCTACGCTTTGCAGAGTGGTCTAGACATGGCCTAGGCCTAGATCTAGGAGCTAGGTCTATTTCAACAATAATTATTATTTTTCTCCCACTCTTTTTGTAGATGTGTGTGAAAACTCAGTACATTTTAGCACTAATGCGGGTATGAGGTCCATACCGTTCACGGTTAGACTTCAAGTTCATGCATCGTAGGACTAGTCTAGACTATTACTACTTTACTACTACTACTACTATACTCTATAGACGGTGTCACACAATTACAACTCAATAAGAATCCATACACATTTTCGAAGATGTGGGACTGAATTAAAAAAGTGGGCGGCTCATAAACATTCATGTTGTGTTAAATCCAAAGAGTTAAAAAGCATATTTTGTCAACAAACATACTACCTACACATACATAACACTAAAATGATGCTGAATGTTCTATACTTTTCACAGCATTGACATCACACGTACGGTGAACTATCAGCTGAAACTCCCATCGATCTCGACCGGTATAAAATCGCAAGTGGCTAGTGAGGGTGTTGTGATAAGCAGCGCGGCGGCGGTCAGCTGTCAGGGGAAATTCCCTAATCACTAAAATATTGAGATTAGATCTCAGACCAAAACTTTTGACGATTCATGAAGTTGGTATGATGTAACGTGCAATATGTGGGTAGGTCAGTGGCCTACACAAATAAGGCCCATGAGCCCGAATTACGAATTAGGTGAGGGGCGGGTGAGGGGTAGGATCTAAACATCACCTCCCCTCGATCCAAACAGGATGGGGGAGGGGCGGCCCGGGGGGGGGAATCATCTGGCTTTATTACCGTAAGACTTTTGAAAGATTTCTGAAATCTCGATCGTGTGTGTTTGACCAGGTTTGACGTTCTGTTTGAAATAGTATCTGCCCGGCCCCGGATAGCACTACTAAGTACTAGCCAACCTGTCGCATCGGGACACACTATACTAGGCAGCAGTAGGGAGCGTCTACCAAAGTGGGGATGGGGATCAACAAAAAGGGGCACCTAAAAAGGGAATGGCCCTAACCACTAAGCGGAAAATACAATTCTAAGACAATTCTAATTAATAATTATGTTAACAAGGATCATATTCAACTTTTAATTGTTTATCTCTTTACCTGGATGATACCAGCTTTTGCGTCAAACATTGCAGTTGTGTTTGTTACGGTCTGAATATTTATTTGCGAGCAAGGCGAGCGGAAAACTGCAAGATTTGTGAGGTCGCATTAAGCTTAAGGAAGGCCTATAAACCGATGTTAATTAACATACCTCGCGCGATCCACTTAATTCCATGATTACATAAATCACAACTGCGGGCGAGTGATTAAGAGCGAGCTTTGGAGAAATGACAGAAAATATTGCTCCCATTACTTTAAATCGGGGAGGCCGGGGAGAGGGTTGCAAAACATTTGTTTAATTGATGAGGGATAAGGCTATAATAAAAGTGCCTCTTTTCAACATGACTGATATTTTGGGTAGGGGGCCTAATGTGCTTTGCAGTTGATTGGAATTTTAAAGATTCAATAGATTTGATTGGAGGCATTTGTCACATTTGAAGAAGGACACTAATTTGTTTTGAAATTGAGTAATTATCACATAGAGAAAAAGAGCACTCATCAGAAAGAAACAAAATCAACAAAACGAAATTGGGCACTGCTCAGATTTAAATAGTGCCTCATTAGAGGCGAAGAGGGGCACTTATCTGAAGGGGAAAGGGGCACCGTTTATCGAAGGAAGAGGGCATTTGACAGATTTGAATAATAATAATAATAATAATAATAATAATAATAATAATAATAATAGTGGGTTCTTGAATAAAGATATAGCGCTCATGTTTGTCAGATTTGACACTCATGGCGCTCCGCAATAATTACCCCGGCTTTAGGATGGCTGCCATTACGGCGCTCTAGCATTTCAAGGAATTAATTCCTGCCAGGTACCCATTTACATCACCTGGGTCGAGTGTGGCAAATGTAGATTAATGTCTTGCCAAAGGACATTAGTGCCGCGGTGGCCTGAACCGCGGCCCTTCAGTGATCCACAGTCCGGTGACATAATATTTATATACACTCGACCACGACACTTATCCTTATCAGAATTGAACAGGAGCAAGTAACATTAGGAGAAAAAAAGGAATTTATTAAAAAGGAAAAGGGGAACTTATCACAAGTAAAAAGGAGCAATTTTTGGTACCGTAAAAAAGTGGGGGTACTGCTTCCCTCCCCCGGACGGCCGCCTCTGAGATCATGTTTGCCAGTTGCCGGGAAGAGACCTTTACTAAGCCCCAAGCTCGAACCTTATTGAATATTGACTATAGAGGAAGCACTGCATTGGGAACACAGTTCTTATTATATGAATTAAATTTGAATCAACGAGGCCAGGGATCCTTTTATTCGGAGAGAATCATCCGATTGTAAAATTGCACAGCCATTCCTGGATATATAATATTTAATGACAATAATTAGCCTGGGATCCAACTCATTAAAGTCTATACAATCAGTTACCATCAAAAAATTGTATTAACATGATTGACGAATCTGAAAAAAATATATTAAAAAAAAGAGAGAGAGAGAGAGAGAGGTAGAGATCTCCCTTCTTCTTCTTTTTCTTCATCATCATCATTATCATCTAGTCTTTTGAGAATCTTATTCAGAAAAGGCAGAAACCGTTCATCTCATCCTATTTACACTCTTCTATAGCTCTCAGCACAATTTGCATGTTTTTTTTTTATAACGACTATGTACCAAAATATTTAATCATTATATTTTTTCTTAATACATGTAGTCTTAATTTTCAGAATTATTTGGTAACACGAATTTGGGGAGCTTGATATAACATTCATTGCTAATAATATACAATGATTATACAGAAAATGTAAATGATATTATTTTTAATCGAAATATAGATATAAAACTAATCAACAAGATCTTTTTTTACAATGATGGTGAAGTATTTTTCTGACAAAATCTTACCGGGTCTGAACGATTATAGAGCCTACACGTATACACGTATTCGCTACCCGTTTAGTTCAAAATTGTACGCGTTTGATCGTACTACTAGTACTACATCTTCACATGCAAGATATCTGGAAAAAACAAGCACACACTTCCGTCAACTGGTGTATGGCCAATTTAGCAACTTGTCACAAACTAAGGATGAATCTCATATGTCTACATTACTGATTATTTGTAGTTTCTCTATTTTTGTTTTGTTTTATTTTCTATTTTACCAGAGTCAGTAAGGACCTCTCATATTTGTGGACTTTCAAAAACATTTCCTCAAAATATTACTGCCTTTCATTAATTTGCCTAAGCCGGCATGGAATCTAAATCAATAAAGTACAAATTCACCCAAACTAGTACCACTGAGGCACTGATTAGGTGGAATTTACGCTTGCAGAGTTGCAGGTTCTCTTTGAATGATTTTTTTCAATGGATCCCTCCCCTATAAACTTACCCCATCCTGCTTTTTCGCGAAATTTCTAGTGACTATCTAACTCCGGGAAGCTCCAACACCGGTTAGTTAGTTAGTGACTATCATGCATGCATACATCAATAATAATAATAATAATAATAATAGCTAGTTCTTATATAGCGCTTTTCAGGACCGAAGGCCCTCTCAAAGCGCTTTACAGATACATATATTATTACCCCGGTCATCGGATTCAGGCTTACCCGCACACAATGTATGCACATTCTCCACTCCCTGGGGAGCATTCTAGCCAGGCGTCATTTTTACAAGCGCACACTTGCTAATCTAAGCACATTAGCTTTCGCATCCTACCGGGTACCCATTTAACACCTGGGTGGAGAGTGGCAAATGTAGATCAATGTCTTGCCAAAGGACATTAGTGCCACGGTGGGACTTGAACCGCGGACCTTGTGATCCACAGTCCGGTGACATATCCACTCGTCCACGACACCTCTACAGTCAAACCTGTCTATAGCGACCACCCAAGGGAAACACAAAAAGTGGTCTTTGTAGACAGGTGGTCTTTGTAGACAGGTTCCTTTAGTACATGTTTCAATGAGAAACCATTTTCAAGGGAAACAAAAAATGTGGTCTTTGTAGACAGGTGGTCACTAAAGCAGGTTTGACTGTACCGTAAGGGACGGTGCATGTAGCTTCAGTAGGTTTCATGTCAGAATGCATGGTTTGGGCTGTTGCTAGCCAAGGCCATACCATCTTGATCAAGTTCAAGGACGTACGGGCCCCCTCCCTTGCATGTGCATTATTTTCATACAGATCACTAAATGATTAGTACTTCCGCCACACGTATAAGTACATGCCAACTTGCACATTTTGTGAACCTATCGGCGCCTTCATTCTATCTGTGCCGGTGCCTGAGTTGAACCACTGATCGCAACTATACTGCAAAGCAGACGATCCTATTACACTTTTACAGTATTAGAAAATCTCCAATGTTATTTGATTTTAAATAACTTTCATCAACACAAGTCCAGAGTTTTTCAAAGTAAGAGACAGATATATCGCATAGAAGTTAGAACTCTGAAGGCTGATCGAGATTACCGCAACAACTGTCAATATGTCAGGAAGAGTGAGAAGGCGAGAGTCAGCAAATCCCACGGATTCTGCCACCATTTCCCTGAACGAAAAAATCCTGAAAGAGTGCAACACGCTGTACACGGATGAGGAAAGAGGTTTGTATCAATATTCTTTAAGAATGCAAAAAAGGAATAGAGGGGTCTACCTTGAGTTTGACTCTGTGATTGATCCCTTCAGATTAAAAAAATAAAAGGATCCGGTAACTTTGTCTCACTCTCAGATTCTGAAACAAAATCCTAGATTTAGCTCATGCTGCAATGATAATTATAAACCTTTATTAGGCTATGCTATAGCCTATAGCCTTAGGTCAGTCAGGAACCCCATGAATTTTACAAGCCGATCGCCTGTCTGATTATAAAGATATTTATGATTGGAAATCGAAACCAAATTTTTCGTTTTCCTAATGGTTTTCATAACACTAGGCCTAGGCTAGACCGAAAGCTTCAGTCTCTGATATTGACGGTTGTTCCGCTGAGCCTGAGATTGCATCTGGCTCCTCTGACCGCCTCTATACATAGACTGAACTCTGAAGTACGGCTATGTGGTAGTGTAGGGAACAAATGTTTCGGTTGAGCCGGACCGTGATGAATGAGATATGCAACAAGTTTTTCACTCTTTACGTCTTCATATATCCACTTTGGCTGCAATATTACTAGGGTGTCTGATCGCACACCTGATGTTGTGTGCTAAAATCCTTCCCATAGAGATTGCACCCAGCCCTATGCAGTCTATGTGCATTACGCGATCATGCAAAATTGGTCAAAGTAGGGTGTCTGATCGCGCACCCGATGTTGTGTGCTAAAATCCTTCCCATTGAGATTGCACCCAGCCCTATGCAGTCTACGTACATTGCGCGACCATGCAAAATTGGTCAATGTTTTTATCACCAAATCGAAATTCAAACCTAAATCGCTTGTGATCCTGAAGGTGAAACTCAATAAATGAAGTGTCATATGAAAGAGCAGGTTTTTCTCCATATTTCCCAAAGGGGCTCACTTCGGAATTCTAAAAATATCTTGATCAAAACAGCGATTTAAACATCGTTTCCATCGTAGCTCGATCTTTGCCACTTTCCTGAACCGAGCCCCCAGGCTTATGTAGGGCTAGACGTAAGGAAAATATCCCAGCACTTATTTTTCGCTAGCCCCAAGGGATCACAAGCGATTACAGTTTGAAAATACCCTTCCCACATTTTTCGGATCAGCTAAGCAGGGAGGTGTGAGCTCCGCGCGGCCGAACCCATGGTGATAGCGTAAAATCTGCACATGAATAAACATCGGACCGCATGTTTGCAAACCCGGAAGTGGGTGCCCATTGAAGACAATGGATTGCCGATCGCGCATCATTTAAGCAACACGTGCGCTTGCACGCGTATGTGTACGCTTGCATATTGCGCAATTCAGGTGTTGTGCTAAATTTAGCAAAACAACATAACTCTGCGTGTACGTCTTTTCGTCGATTCTTACAAAAATGGATGAATATTGTAAGGAATTGAAGGGGCTGTAACTTTTGATAGAAACATCGGTGAGTCTTGAAATTTGAAATGTATTATTCTGAGTGAATAATTTTTTCAATTATCCAACCATAATGGTGAAAAACGATCCAAAAGGGAAAATTGAAAAATCGTTCAGACACCCTAGTCAAAGTTTGTATTATTAAGTCAGGATTCAAAACTTTATTCTTTGTGATCCTGAAGGTGATACTCAATAAATGAGGTGTTGATGAAAGAGCAGATTAATTCCAATATTTCCAGAGGGCGTCATCTCGAAATTCTAAAAATATCTTGGTCAAAACAGCTATTTAAACATTGTTTCCTGGCTAACTCCGAAATTTGCCACTTATAAGATATGACGCCCCTGGCGATAAGTAGTCCCAGTCGTAAGGAAAATATCCCTACGCTTATTTTTTCTGTAGCCCCCAGGGATCACAAACTATTACAGTTTGAAAATACCCTTCCCCACATTTTTCGGATCAGCTAAGTGAGGAGGCGTGAGCTCCGCGCTGGCCGAACCCATGGTGATAGCGCATAAAATCTGCACATGAATATGCATCGGACCGCTTGTGTACCAACCTGGAAGTGGGTGCCCATTGAAGACGAGTTGCGCATCATTTAAGCAACAGGCGTACGCTTGCACGAGTATGTGTACGCTTGCATATTGCGCAATTCAGCTGTTGTGCTAAATTTAGCAAAACAACATAACTCTGCGTGTATGTCTGCTTCGTTGATTCTTACAAAAAATGGATGAATATTGTAGGAAATTGAAGGGGCTGTAATTTTTGATAGATACATCGGTGAGTCTTGAAATTTGAAATGTATTATTCTGAGTGAATAATTTTTTCAATTATCCAACCATAATGTTGAAAAACGATCCAAAAGGGAAAATTGAAAAATCGTTCAGACACCCTAATATTACACTGAATCTTATTAAGAATTAAAAATGACACGGAAACATCCACTTTGCCTTACGATAGCTTGCTCATTTAGATCCTAAGTTAATGATTAATCCGAGAAAGTCTTGATTTGTTGTCAGCCATCTTGGTTTGAGTTGATGAATATTCATTTTTTCTTTTCGAACGTCCAATAGCTACGTATGAGTCGGCCCGGCGTGAGCCGGTGATGTTTGAATATTCATAAGCCCAATATCAAACACGTGCTCTGATTGGCCATTGGGCTTGTTTTGGTCTGTTGACCCGGAAATATATCGGCCGGGTCATGTCATAGATTACCAGTTTGAATGCATGAATGTACCGTTTCATGGTTCTGAGATAAAAAAATTGGATAATTCATATACGTAAGTCCGTAAATTTCGCATTTGGAAATAAGTCATACAAAATTTGTTAACTGTACATAGGAGAAAAATAGACATAGTTTTTTTTCTGATTTATAAATCAGAAAATTAGATCTAAATAAAGAAAATCGGGGGAGAATTTTTTGTTGTAAAAAGTGGTCCAGAATCGGCTCAATCTCCCCCTCTTGTGCTAGACGTGTAGGTTACCGTCTGTGTATGGGGAATGTCAACAAATGTCGGTTTTATTAAAGAATGACCCATACCAGACGGTTATTTCTGTCTAGGCCTAGGCCTACAGTCTATTGGGGAAAACGAGTATGGTAAAACCGGTCACTCAATGATTTTTACTTTTTTGAGGCACTTCTTTATCATTTTAAAGCGCAATTTTTTCAGGGCTTCAATATTACACCATATCACAGACACTGATAACACGTAGGGCCGTGCATCTCAGATTTAACATTGTTAAACGATGCCTTTAAGGCTACAAATAGTACAATTACAAAGTACAAGTACTAGGGTGTCTGAACGATTTTTCAATTTTCCCTTTTTGATCGTTTTTCACCATTTCACCACTTATGCCCAAATACTACATTTTACCGGATGCATAGTTTGGTGTTCAGATCCGTAACACCGATTTGCAATGCAGTCCCTATGGTCGATTTCTGTCTCTAAAGAGAGGAGCCGACCCTACCCAAATCAGAGGCTAACGAACGAAAGAGACAGAAATTTTCGGTCTAGGTCTAGGCTAGACAGAAATAACCGTCTGGTATGGGTCATTCTTTAATAAAACTGACATTTGTCGACATTCCCCATACGCAGACGGTATGACTGTCATATAGGCTGTGTGTGGAAGATATCACGGCTAGATTTTAGTCGTTAGGCCCCTCCGAAAAACATGACAAACTTGAGGAGAAATACATCAATTTTCCTCAATTGCAGTAATTTTCTAGTCAATCATAAGTCGCTAAGAGTTCTTTTGTACCCCCACGAAGAAAACAAAATGAAATAAAAGGACTTACCGAGCTTTTGGCTGCTTCTCGATGATCCACGTCAAGCATTCTGACCGACAGAAATCAAAATGGCGGCTTATGAATATTCAAATACGATATGAAGATGGTTGACCTCCGCGCGTCGCGTTGAGGATAGCGCGCACGTGAACTCCCGGTACACCCAGTATCCACCATGCATTTCCGATGCGAGACGTAAGTGCACGTACGCGCACGTCTATGAATGAGGTCAATGGGTGGAGACTAAAAAACTTTGTCATGAATATTCATTACTTTGATTTAAGATAGCTGACGTCTGAAGACAGTTAAGTGGAAGAGATAACACTTTTTTGTAGAAGATTTCATATGCAGAGGTCCAAGGTACATATTTTCTGAATGTTTATCATGTTTGTTTTAATGTGAAATGCAAAAGTCACATGTAAATGTGTGTGCATGCGATTATGACAAAAAAGGATTAAACTTAGCGTCAACGGTCAGGGCAGTATCGTGTTATCGTATATCTGTAGACTGTATCTTTAACGTACGATGGCATAGACGATTCAGTCTCTATATCCGGAGGTCTAGTGGAGCCAGACGTAGTCTCAGTGGAATAATCGACGATAAAGAGACTGGAGCTTTTGGTCTAGGTCTAGGCTAGACCGAAAGCTTCAGACTTCAGACATTCAGTCTCTGAATACTAGTACTAGTACTAATCTAATTCAATCCATGAAAGGCATGACTAGAAATCTAGTCTAGTACTTAGTAGAGTAGAGCCTAGAGGAGTAGAGCTAGACTCCTAGAGCTAGAGTCTAGTGACTAGCTAGAGTCTAGTGACTCTAGTCCTCTACTGGGTTTAGAGACTAGATTATAGATATCAAGTTGTTTGGAACTTGGATTTTAGAAGTTGGAAGTCCAAGTCTAAGTCCAACTCCAAGACCATGAGGCATGAAGACAGTTGACATGGCCTGGTTGAGTTGGGGATACACGTAGAACTTTAGGCATTCAGCGCTGTACAGTGAGTTTACGAGCTCTAATTTGCCGATACGTTCCGAATTTAAGTGAGAGAGGGCCCCCCACTTACGTAAGCTTACGTAAGTCCCAAGTGCAATGTCAATACGATACGTAACATTACATAACGCACTGACATGCCATGCTTTAAACAGGTGACGTCAAAAATAGAAGATTTGACCGGAATTTTGGAATATCATGATTTTGGTATCAGATCAACCGGAAAATTGCACGCTATCTCCTCACACTAATCAGAGCTGCCAACTAGTATGGATTTCCCGTAATTGGTACGGAAATTAACGATCATTACGGCAGTACGGAATGTTGTCTAAAATTACGGATTACACACACACACACACACACAAACAAAAACAATTTTTTTTTTTTCCTTTCTCCCTCGTAAATATGATTTATCGTAGCGAGTGCTATGCAGTATGGCGGCCATCCAACACTCACCGAGAAAGACGGAAAAGTATCTGGTATTCTCTTATTAAATAGAAGCCAATTTTTCATGGAAAACTGATGTGTTGTGAATTTTGCGATAAAAAGGCCTACTGTCAACTGAAACGGTATCCATTTATTTCTAAAGCATATTTATTTAATTAAATTGAAATATAAGTTTGTGAATTGCATATTTTTAGTTCGTTATTTCAGAATATCAGTGTGAAATTTAATTTTGAAAAACCCGAAACTCGAATATTCAAACCCGGGTTTCGGCGTGACGGTCAGGGATCGGGCGGGGAATCGTTTCGCTTAGGCCTACAAAGGATGTGATAGATCCTACATCGGTGAAACTGCCCGTCCGATAAAACAAAGAATCATTGAGCATAAGAGGGACGTCAGGCTCCGCCAAACTGACAATTCATCCGTAGCCGAACATGCCCCGGATAATCAGCATCAGCCACACTGGGACGGGGTTCAGTGCCTTTCCCAAGAACGGCATTGGTATACACGGAGGGTAAAAGAAGCTATCAATATTCGTCTCAATCCCAATAATTTCAACAGAGACAACCAGATCGATATCCCCGAATTTTGGATGCGTACGATACGCCGGCATGACACTCCCTGTCCAGCCAGCCGGCACCGGTCGATTCCAATCAGCAGGCGAGCCGAGCCAGCGGTCTGCTGATTGGTTGAGCATCGTGTGCGTCGGCCAATAGGCCTTGTGCGCTATTGTTCCAATTGTTGATCGAATTAACTGACTGCCGGTCCTCCCGTTGAGTATAAAAGACGCTTGCTTACATTAGATTTTATCACCTGACGAAGTGTTGCAGTGGCGCACGAAACGTCGTGATCTTTTAGATCCCTTATTGACCATACATTGCGAGACAAACGAATATCACTAGCGATATTATTTTCGAGACATGTGTTTTGTTTCACAAAATCGACTGGTCTACAAGCTAAGCTACAAACATACATAATCTAGTATGAATGCAAACCTTGAATTTGAATTTTGAGTATCAGATGAATGACATCACAATATTTACATGTATTGTATAATATACTCTGGACAATTGAACAGACATTAATTTAAATATCAATTTTTTTTTTCTTCAAACCTATGATGAATTTTGATACTGGACAGTAGCATGCTGTCTTTTCAGAATGCACAGGCCGTCAAGTGGTATCTCTTTATGGAAGTTTCTTGAAAACATACAACGTTTTGATGATGTGTTACATGTAGGGGATAGAAGATATTTGTTGTTTCAAACTGGGTGAGTACAGTAGCAAATTACAACACAATATTACACATACGCATTGTGAGATTCAAAGTAGCATCGAGATTCAAGACGATCCATTGGTTCACATTAACATTGCTTTCAGAGACTCTTATTACATACATGTAGATAGGAGTTGAGATTTCTGTTGCCTAAAATAAAGGTAGTATCGACTTGTTTTGTCCCTTTTTTTGTAGTGAGTTTGATCACAGTTTAAGAAAGAAAAGGCTTAATTACCACAATAAATCAATGTATCTACCTATAATTTGCTAGTTTCCCTAAAACTAGGCGTCCATCGAGAACTAAAACAAACGTCACATTCGCGCATGCCCCACCCCAGTACATCGCGGCCTACGACTCTTCATTTACCTAGACGACTGGCTCTTGGAAGCGAATTCGGAGTTGGTCCCTAGGGATCTGTTGTGCCTGCTGCTCCTGACTACACAGGAGCTAGGCTTTATAGCCAACTGGGAGAAATCGGAGCTGTCTCCCACCCGTACCCCATTGTACTTGGGTGCGGAAATAGACATCCCAAACCAGGTCGCTTGCCCCAGCCGCGACAGGTTTCGGAAGAGTGCGAGCCAAGCACTGGCTTCAGTTTCTGGGCTACCTCGCCAGTCTGGTGGAGGTATTTCAGATTGCAGACTTCTGATAAGGCCCTTTCAGAGGCACCTCTTGAAGTTCTTTACACCTAGTGTGGATTCCCTCGATGTATGGATCCCATTACCGAGGGAAATCTTGCGTCTTCTCGCCCCCTGGACAAGTGAGTCGTTTCTTGCTCAGGGCGAGCCCCTTCGTACCCCTCTTCCATCAGTTTCCCTAACGACAGATGCGTCCCTTCTGGGCTGGGGCGGCCATTGCGGGGGCGAGATGGTTTCGGGGGATTGGTCTCATTTGCACACCATCCCCCATATCAACGTGCTGGAACTCCTGGCGGTGTTAATGTCGCTCCGTCATTTCAAGCGGGCGATTGAGGGGCGCTCCGTGCTGATCCTTACGGACAACACCACGGTGCCTACCTACATCAATCGGCAGGGCAGAACTCGTTCAGCTTCCCTGAACTCTCTTGCCGCCCAGCTGTGGAGGTGGTGTTGGGCCAACAACATTGTTCTGATAGCCTACTACATTCCCGGACAAGACAACCTTATGGCACACTTCCTCTCTCGGGGCAAGTGCCTTCCCTCGGAGTAGTTCCTCCATCCGGAGGTTTTCGATCGTCTCAGGGTGACTTGGGACCCTCTAGAAGTCAATCTCTTTGCCACCACTCTCAACCACCGTCTCCAGAGGTATTGCTCGCGGGTACAGGATCCGGAGGCTTGGGGACTAGATGCCTTTTCCCTCCATTGGGGACACTTCCGGGGGTACGCCTCCCCCTTTCCTCTGATCGCTCAGGTCCTGAGAAAGATCAAGGAGGATCAAGCGTGGGTCCTTCTGGTAGCCCCGCGCTGGCCAAGGAGACTGTGGTTCCCTCTACTCCTGTCTCTCTTGGACGGTCCCAGCCTCTGTCGGGGATCCTACATTATCTTCCTGCAGACCTTGGTGTGAAGACCCCGGTGTTTCACCCCGTCAGGCTTCGGTAAGCGCGATTGCAGATTTTCTGATCTCCTTATTTGAAAAGGGTAGAGCCCTTTCCACTTTGCGTGGATTCCCCTCGGCCATCGCCGCCATTCATGTCAGGTTTCCGGATAGCTCGGGAGTCTCTTAACTCCGATTTCCTAACTAAGTTGCTGCTAACCCGAAGCTGTCTCCTGCTTGGAGCCTGCCTAAGGTTCTGGAGGCGTTTTCAAAGCCCGCCTTTGAACCGATGTCTGAAGCTTCTCTCCTGCATTTGACGGTCAAGACCCTGTTCCTCATCGCTATTGCGTCCGGGCAGAGGAGAAGTACTCTCCATGCCCTGTGTACCTCCCCCAGCCATATCCGGTGGGAGAGACAGGGCATTAGACTTATACCCAGGCCCTCCTTTATTGCAAAGAACCAGTCGGTTTCCTCCGGGTCAGTTGAGGTTTTCCTCAACCCCCTCTCTGACTTCTCCTCAGTCAAGGAGGACAAAGTTTGGTGTCCGGTGAGGGCATTAAAATGGTACTTGGACAGGACCAAGAGTTATCGTAAGGACGACCAGCTCTTTCTCATTACCCGTGAACCTTACTCCCCTGCGTCCAAGGAGTCCATTTCCAGATGGATTGTCGAGACCATCCAGAGCCCACGATACTAGGAGCATCAGTACTTCCTGGGCTCTTTTTCAAGGTACCGTATTGGTCTGAAAGATACTTTGAGGGCCGCCTTTTGGCGGTCTCCAAATTCTTCACTTTCTTTTATCTAAGGACGTTTCTTTGGGTGAAGTACTGTTCGCGACTTTATCCCTGAGAGCGGCATCGTCTGCCATAAATCCCCATTAATCCCCCTCCACTTGGGACATGCCACCCGGACTTATCTGTGCTAGTCTAGCAAATAATAGGTAGATACATTGATTTATTGTGGTAAATCAGGAAAATCATACCTGATATTATTATTAACTATATAAGTCTATGTATCTACCTATGTCCCTCCCTCCGTCTCCTCACCTTGCCCAGCAACATGTCTTAAGCGTTGTCTCGGGCGGCTCGAAAAAAGAGGATGATGGTGGGCGTGCGTTTGTGCACGTAACCCTGGGAAGGCGATGTACTGGGGTGGGGCATGCACGAATGTAACATTTTTTTAGTTCTCGATGGCTGTGTAGTTTAGGGAAACTAGCAAATAATAGGTAGATACATAGATTTATATAGGAAATAATAAAATCCAGTATGATTTTACTGATCTTTGGCCCATTAAGATATATAGTAACATGATGTCAATTTCAGCCAGTCAGCACAATTTCAAATGTGCCTGATCTGTTGTATTGCAGGGAATGTTCATGTGTGTAACTTGGCTCTCTGCAACAGCAAGCCATTGGCTTGGCTGGTTGCATAACTTTGTCATAGAAGAAATAGTAGAAATGATCTTACTCTGATATCGTAGAAGTGAAAAATAGTAATGGGGATTGGGGTTACACTCTAGTAGAAGTATGTTTGATCATGTGAGTTGCTCTTGAGTCTTGACTAGTACATGCAGAACAAATTTTTGATGAGGAATATTAAACCCATTTCGTCAACTGTAGTGCAATATAATATATTCACTATTTAATTAATAGTTTGTTCGTTTTGAGCTTTCAAGAGCTAAATTCTCTCCATTCCTGGGTATTTTTTTTATTACACAAATACACTCAAGAGTAGTGACCTTTTTGCCCAAAACACATAAAAAACCAAGATTATTGCAAATATACTGTCAAATATCAAATACTTTTGTACTATTTACTGGTATGTTTTTCATGGTTTATCTCCAAACTACAGATTTGTTTTTACAATATACACCATAGCTCTACAGCTATATTACACAACAAAATAAATACCATGTAAGGGGATACTTAGACAAATTTTGTGTACTGACCATTGTACATGTCTGATTATAAGCAGCAAGCATATTAGAGAACTACATGTGAGCATGAAACAGCATCTGAAATGAAATAGTCAATGGCATTAGTTGCAGATTTGTGTGTAGTGCCCTCTATTGAGAAAAACATGCTAACCTCTGTGATCATGGTTCATGCTATGAAGAATAATATATTTTGGATTGGGGAAAAAATATGGGGGGTAAGAAAAAAAAATCACATATGGCTAGAATGCTGTATCCAAAATGTTAATTATCTGTAACTGAATATCTTCAATCTGCATTCAGGGCTTCAGGCTGTTTTCAATTTCCTGCTTTAAGGTAAATATTTGGCATTATTTTGAAATAGTGACTCTACATTTCTATTCTCCTCTGAAAACTTGCAGTAGTGACACATGCGCATTATCATGAAAGCTTGTGACATTCTAATCTCTATATTCTTTGTCAAATACAAAGGTCCTGGGACTCCTACACCAGGATTTAATGACACTTATATTGTTCTTCAAATACTACCTAGCCAAACAAAATTTGTCTGGTTTAAGTAAGAGGTAAGGTTTTTTTTAGAAATAATTGAAATGATGATAACATGAGCTGTTTGAGGAAGCTAAAGGAGGTGTTGTGGTCTAGTGGATACATCACCGGACTGTGGATCGCATGGTTCACAGTTCGAGTCCCGCCGTGGCACTAATGTCCTTTGGCAAGACATTAATCTACATTTGCCATACTCCACCCACGTGAATGGGTACCTGGTAGGAAGAAATTCCTTGAATGCTTGAGCACCTTTTAATGGTAGCTCAGTTAAAGCCAGGGTAATAATATGATTGCAGGGCCCTCAGGGAGAACAGTATGAATACTGATGAGGCTACCCTGGGTCAACAAGACATATTATTATTATTATTATGAAGCTCCTGTTATTAAATATGATTAAATATGAGTGGGTCAAAAATTCAGATTTAGTATTCATGTAGACCATGATTCTAAAGCCTTTTTCTGTAATAGAAATGATGGCTTCGTGTACATCCATGAAGGTCCTTTATTTGATGGGACCAATCATAAAATGGGTTCAAGAATGTAGCAAATGAGAAGCGTTGAAATGGATCATGTGTGCGTGCATTAAAGTTTTACCTATGCACGGGTGAAAGAGATTTGATGGTACTGTAGACCCATTTGATAAAACAAATAATACACAGGTAACGACTACATGTAGATGTAAGCTAATATTATTCATGATAACTATTGTTTCTTATTATGTTTAACAGGGTCTCATGGAAGACCACCATTATTGGTGATAATGAGTCAACCTGTCTAAATATCAGAAATAAATAAATAAATAAATGATATTGTATGTGTAGACTTGAATCATGGCCCAAACATGTGCATGTAGCTTTATATTCAAGACTTATCAATATCTTTGCAAAAGATTTTTGAAGATGTAAAATCCAACATTATTTTGCATTGACTTTTTTTTTAATAGTAGGAATGAGAGACATTTTTTTACCCATATATTTTGTGACTGTTCATGGCTTTCATGTACATGATGTGTAGCTGTGAAATATTCTATTCTAGTACTTGTACATGTAGTTGCATTTGAGAACTGAGGATTTCTATTTAGCTTTTACCATAAAGTTGTTGTTTTACTTGCTAATGACCAATTCCTCTTTCACTTTCTGAGGTTAGTGTCAGTTTCAGTAATGCTTCCCTAGGGATGTGTACCTATTTGTGTATCTTTAAACACATTATGTATAATGAAATTCAATATCATTATCGCTTCATGACTTATTATGCCTAGGAGTGTAGGTGTGTACTGTAAATATATTGAATTAATGTCCATCTGTTAGTATGTTTGCAGTCTATATTTAAGTTTTATTATTAACTTACTGAAATAGAAATGAGTAGACCTGAGTATGCTTTCTATATGGGGGGAAAAGGATAGTTAAATGAATTGAAATACTTGATACATATATATCAACTTGTGTAAATGCTTGTGGAGATTAACCTTTTGCATGCATGTGGTACAGGTACATGTACATGTAAATGCAGGGAGAAAAAACTTGTGTCTCCATGCTACATGTACATGTATAGCATTCATGGTTATATCATGCATGCATGCGTGCGCGTTCCTATCCAAGTTCAGTTGTACCATGGATCTACTATGTAGTAGGTCCATGGTTGTACATACCATGCCGTCTGCTTGAGAGGGAGAGAAAGAGAAAAAGAGATAGAGATAGAGAGATAGAGATAGAGGGAGAAAGAGAGAGAGAGAGAGCCTCATTCCCAATGCAGTGACCTTTTAGGAAGTAGATTGATTGAGCATGCTGTTTGCCCAATCCATACCGTAGCAGCAATTTGAATGCTCTGATGATTAAAATACTGTAATTGATGCAAGATGAGGAAAATAAAAAAGGCTGTTAACTCTTTGAGTTTTTCTTCTTGTGTTCTTAATAGCTTTTTGTACCAACCACTCCCCTCTTTCAAGGATGAAGATAAGAATATGCATATACAGGTCCCCTGTGTGCAGGCAGTTATTCAACTACATGTAGAAGGTCTATCCTGTAAAAAATAGACATGAAATGAAAAATAAATAAATAAATGAATAAATAAATAAATACATGGTGTACATGTACGAAGCTTAATCTGTATGAGCCCCTACATGTATTATTCACTCTCTTATAATTTTGTCACCACCACTTTCTTTATGTTATCGTCTAATACCAAAGAACAAAGTCTTTACTCGTGATTAGACAGGTGCATTTATGTTGAGTTAAATAGCTCTCAAAAACCATGAATGTTGACAAATTTTGCAAGAAATCTTTCTACCCTCATAGTCATACTTGTATTTCTTTCAGACCTCTTCTTTTATACCCGAAGCTATATTTGCAATGTTTTTGTAGTGAGATAGAAAATTCCTGATTTAAATGAGTAAGTTCATGTAGATGTCACTTGTATTTATCGTAAGAGCAGTGACTATGAATTTTGGGGTATTAGAGATCTCTGTAACTAATCCATATAGATAGGCCTCTGAGATATTACATGCATCATCCAAAGGTTCATTCAGAGGTCAAAGCATGGAAATGTCTTCAGTGATACAGCAGACTACAGTGTATATACAAGATGAATAGTTCACCCAAGAATTAAGGAATAATTTTCTGGTTTTCATCAGTTTCTTTGATGATTCATTCCTTTTTTCTCTAAGCGTGCAGTTTTAAATCCTTTGCTCTTTGATTTCGGTGATCAAGCCATCAGACAATTTGGCAATCTAAAGCAGGTGTAAGATCCTGTTATTGTTTTGTATAGTTAAAATAAGTGTTCTGTTAATTTTATGCATCTTATGTACATGTATGACTGCTGTAATAAGCCCCTTCAAATGGAGAAGGAAATAGCTCTCATTTTTCATAATTTCAATTTTATAGTTTGTTTCAATCTCTCAACATGAAAGCCAAGCCCAGTTTTGCTTTAAAATAACCTTTGAAAATTATTCTTTACTACCGGTATACAAATATATATGCACAATAGACTTCCCTTTAACAGGATTTTACCTGTAAATATCATTTAGAAAAAAGTTGTTGTTGTTGTTGTTGGCCTCTCTCCTTTTCTTTTGATTCATCAGTATTTTTCAATTCAGTAACAGAGCATCAAATGCATTTGACCATTTATATCTTTCAATTTTTTTAATTCTTTGTGATATCTATTTTAGTAAAAATAATAATCAGTGACCCAAATCTGATGCAAAATATGTAAATTTTTTTTTTTTCTTTTTTTTTTTTTTTTAATAGTTAATAGCCTCACCCACACACACACACACACACACACACACACACACAAGTAGTCTTTGTTTAAAGACCTGATCGTCCAAATTGAAGTGGATTATTCATTATGATTTCCTGTAAGAAAAGTGTATACAAGTGATATATTGCATATAAAATATATAGGCCTACTGATTTCTGCTCATGATTTTACGTTAGGGAAACCAACTCATCAAGCAATTGTTTTGAATGATTATCTTTGATTTTGCCACAAGTACTGGCTACTGCAGAAAAAACCAGTCTCTTGGGACCTTTCTTTAGTTCAATGTTTCAGGGCATGAACCTGTGCATTAAGACTATAAGAACGACAGTATTACTTACAAATGTTGTATTTATTTACATATTTGTTACTTATTAGTCAATCATAAGGCCTAAGGGGCTTTTGGGTCCACTTATATGTGCTCATACTACATGAAATATGCCGTCTACCCCTTTTGAGTTTTGTAGAACATGTTAGATGTCATCAAACGCGAAAATGTAGATTTATTAGCTAATGTTTCTGTACTTTTTTTATACATACTTGGGCTATTGAACATTCTTCATATTGTATTTAATTGGGTACCAGACCCTTGACAAAAGTGACAAAAATGCCTTACTCCATGCCATGTTTGAGCCACTTAACCATCAATTAAAAAAGGGTCTTATTTGCCAGACTACACATGTACGTCCACAAAGAGATGTGTAGCCTTGTTTACTGTGCAAGGTTTGTAAAGCGATGGACCACTGACCCCATCCATCCATGCAATGTGTGGTGGCTGTAACATGGTATGGTGCTAGCCAGCGTGAGGGGTGTGGCAGTAGAGGTAGTCTCTCCTTTGTTTGGAACTTCCCGCCAAAATGGAGGTTAAAGGGGGAAACAAAAAGGTCACCCGGTCTCTGGCCATGCTCTGTATCCCTGACTGTGGTGTGGTTTGAATTTCATTGTTGGTTTGCCCCCATGTGGGGTGAGGCTCCCCCCATGTGGGGTGAGGCTCTCCCCAAGAGAGAACCTACATGGCCCTCTTTGTTTAAGAATTATTATCATTTCATTCATATTTTAGAAAAAAAAGTTTGGAATCGATGCAGGTTTGCATTCAGTAAGATGTAATGTACATGTAGGCCTAAATTTACGCATTGTATGGATCAGAGCAATAATTTTGTAATCAGTTGTGTTTTATCTAGTGCTGTAGCCGAACTGTCGAACCGAACGGAAGTTCGCCGAACATGGCACTTCCGAACTGAACCGAACCGAACCGAACGCATAGGCCTGGTTCGGATGTTCGGCAGAAAAATGTAAACATTTCGCAAGCAACAAAGTCTTGCCAATAATTATTGTTTTTAGATCTCCGTAAGGGCAACGAAGTCTTGCCAAAAAATATTGTTTTTAGATCTTCGTATGGACTATTAAATCTTGCCAATAATTATTGTTTTCTGATCTCCTTGACGGCAATGAAGTCCCGCCAATAATTATTGTTTTTAGATCTCTGTACGGGCATCAAAGTCTTGCTAATAAGTATTGTTTTTAGATCTCCGTAAGGACAAGTAAGTCTTGCCAAAAATTATTGTTTTTAGATCTCCATACCGACAGTTACGTCTTGCCAATAATTATTGTTTTCTGATCTCCGTGTCGGCAATGAAGTTCCGCCAATAATTATTGTTTTATATCTCCATACGGGCAACGAAGTCTTGCCAATAAGTATTGTTTTTAGATCTCCGTAAGGGCAACGAAGTCTTGCCAAAAAATATTGTTTTTAGATCTCTGTACGGAATATTAAATTTTGCCAATAATAATTGTTTTTAGATCTCCGTACCGGCAACGAAATCTTGCCAATAATCATTATTTTTATATCTCCGTACGGGCAACGAAGTCTTGCCAGTAAGTATTGTTTTTAGATCTCCGTAAGGGCAAGTAAGTCCCGCCAATAATTATTGTTTTTAGATCTCCGTGTCGGCAATGAAATCATGACTCGTAACATTAGACAACACTGTCTCGGCAAATCTTTAAAAAATATCATTTTAGTGTCAAATTGAAAACATTATTCTTGTAAAATTGCAAATAAAACACCATTAAAGACGAAAATATGAATGTAAGTACTACTTTTCTTCTCAAATAGTTACGTTTAAAGCAGTTTTTTAATGTGAAATTCGTGCCGATTGGAAGCAGTGTTTTTCAAAAGGCCTCCGTGCTGGTCGGCCCGCCCGCCCAGGCCGCCCGCCCGGCCCGCCCGCCCGGCCCGGCCCGGCCGCCCAGTGCCGACCACTGTAGCTATAACGCTGCTTGCTATTATATTACCGAACCCCGAACCGAACCAAGTTCGTGTAAAAAATTGCCGAACTCTGCCGAACCGAACCGAACCCGAACATGGCGCCTGACTTACAGCACTAGTTTTATCTTTACCTTATTCTATGATTAAAGTGGTCTGTTTTTTCTTACTAGACACTGCTTGATTTTCTTTTTAAAGCCCAAGTCCACTCCGATTTTCAAAAATTATAACATGTTGTAAATAAATCAAAGGTTAAAACTGCAAAATATTACGGGCGTACTTCAATCAGGTGATTTTTAAGAGCGATTTTTGTTTCGGGTATTTCGAGCAAAACATTTATATTGCTGTACGGATGTGACGTATGCTCCTCACAACGAAAGTGCCAGCGGTATACATTCTGACAATAGGCTATTTTCGTAATGTAACCAAATTTAATGCATACGTCTTTGTGAAGTGCCTCTATACAAACTATTTCATTCACCTGATAAGAATAATAGTGTTTCATTATTCTTATCAGGTGAATGAAATAGTTTGTATCGAGGCACTTCACAAAGACGTATGCATTAAATTTGGTTACATTACGAATCTGTGTTGTGAGGACCCTACGTCACAACCGACTCGCTCATTAACTTGTTTTTTGCTCATTAAAAAAAATTATTAAAAATAAATCTGAGCACCATTTTCTAAAACCAAGTTATATTTGGGCTTTTTAGATTTTTGTCTATCTAATCAGCTCAACTTTTCAGTGGAGTGGACTTGTACTTTAAGGACTAAAGTGAAGGGGAAAAAAAATCAAATGTTTTAGCAATAGAAACATTTTGTGTAAAAGGTTTGTATGCCCACTTGCCCAGTACTAGCAATGGTTTGGGATGAGTTGGTAAAAACAGCTTTATAGGGTAGTTGTTTGAAATTACTGTTTTGTAAAGATATCCTTGAATATGAATTTGTATGTTTCTTATTGCTAAAGTAAGGACAAAAAAAATTTAGATTGAAAAAAAAACTTTATATATTTACAGTCTATCCAAATATTTAAAAATGACCCAATGTTATTAAAAAGATAAAGACTTCAATATAATTGTATAGCATTATAAGGTACATGTGCACTCTACACACAGTGTATGTTCGCAGTAATTTGTGTTGTACAAGTACCAGTACTTATTCAATCAATGCCAAATGATGCGAATGATTTTTTTATTGGTCATAAAAATAGAAACAACATTTTCATTTAAAGCTTTTTAATTACTAGAGAATTGTGCAAGGATACTTCAGAGAATAGGACCATTAAACACTGAAGTTAATGTTAATTTAAAGCATTAAATGTTGTGAAAAGGCTGCAACCGATATTTGGCTTCTGTATAAGCTGTCATTCCTCGTATATCAGATACAGTCCCACAACATATTTATGAATGTATTCTTTGGAATGATTTAGGATTTACTATGTTTGCTAGCTGTTATCAATTGTAAATGACACTAAACTTCAACAAATAAACCCTTGACATTTGTCAATCAATAATAGCTCTGCAAACAAATCCTTGACATTTTATAAAGAGACATATCTCTTGAGGGCCCCGTCTTATTATAAAGAGTTGTTATCAATTGCAACTATGTACATAAGAGATAGGAGACTGCAAACTTGCGATTGATAGGACTTACGATTGATCCAAATCAATCGTAATCAATCGTAACTCTTTATAAGACAGCACCCAGAAGTTCAGAACATACTTGAAATATTTGTTATACACATAGATGAGTTGATAGGATTACTGAAGACATTCTAACTCTTCATTCATGTTCTTGAAGTCATGGATTGCTTTGAATGTTATAACTTACATTTATTATTTGTGGAAGTTTTTAACCACTTTGCAAAATCTTGCAATGTTATTTTTTTATTTAAAGACCCTGTCCGAAAGGAAAAATGAAATAGATGAATTATATATCAAAGGAAAGCTGACAAGCCATATATTACAAAAATACCAATCATATGCTACTTTAGTGCCTGTCAGACGAGTAACATTTCTCTGAAAACTCGAAATCTAAAGCTGTGAAAATCGGGAGTTGTTGACCTAAAAACTAGCTATCGAATTGATGACATCACTGTATGTGGAGTACGCATATTCACAATGACTTTGCATTAATTAAGCACGGCTCATCGCCTCAGCTATATAGGTGAGCACATATGGTGTCGTCACTGTAACTGCGGCAAATGTGACCCCTGTTGACCTGTAATTTGGAGAGGTGCGGAAAAAAGTTTTTAATTCGCTTTTGTGCAATACTGAAAGGTAAAATATTTGGAATTCCTTTATATTTGTATTATATGTTCATTCAGCTTTCCATTGATAAAAAGTATTTTCATCGGATATGGTCTTTAAAAACATTCGTATGTAGAACAGTAAGAATGCTCTTTGTGTATGTAGGACATGGCCCCCAAATTTGCTAGTGAAATATGAATAAGAGTAAATATTTGTACTGCCTCCCTTACTATGACCTGGGGGGTGTTTCACAAAGACTAAGATCGACTTTAAGTTGGACTTAAGTATGGCGGGCCATTCATGCCATTGGTTGCTATCACCATTGGTCTCTAAATTATAATCTTTAGATAATATTTTTTCCTTCATTAATGAACTATCAAAAATTATATACGTCATTCATATATTCTTGTTCAGTGATTGGTTAAAAGCGTGTCACATGATAAAAAATAAACGCACTATTTTCCCAAGCCGTAAATAGTACCTCAACTAAAAGGACTATTTACGGCTGGGCAATGTCGCCGCGTGATTTGACCCTACGCGCAGACATGTTATACGCAAGTAGTGTGTGCGCGCGCATGTATGTGCGATCTTGTGAAGGAATAGGGGTGGTATGTATGTTGGAGTTATGAAACTGTTCGTTGAAACTTGAATCCAACTTGGAATTTTGTTTTTACAGCAAAATCTTTTAACCAATCAATGAACAATGAATATATAAATGAAGTATATAAAACAAATATATACTGTTTTTATTTGAGTCTCTGGATTAAATTAAAACTATATGGTCCCTCGGTGACTGCAATAGTGCTATTTTGCTTCGGTGCTGCGCGCCTCAGCAAAATAGCACTATTGCAGTCACCTTGGGCCCATATAGTTTTAACCAGAGCCTCTCATGGCAGTATATATTTGTATAATGTAAACTCTGTAGATTTGAGACCACGATTTGTACGTCCCTTGAAAGACAAATGCCAGTAAATGGTAAGAGCAAACAGTGGCATGAACGGCCTGTTATACTTAAGTCCAACTTAAAGTCGATCTTAGTCTTTGTGAAACACCCCCCTGGAATAACAAAGTATGACCCAATTTTACCAGTTGGAATAAAATGGGACCAAATAATCAAGCATATGTTGGTAAAGACCATCAAATTCTATAGTTTTGAAGGAAACTTAGCAAAAGTATATTAAGAAGGTGCCTGGAAACATGGGGATATTTTATATCACCTGTAACTGTTTGTTATGTCATTTTCGTTGTAAGAGTTCACATTGAGAAAGATGATAAGTTTAGATACATGCATCATATTATATTTTTGTGTAATATAGTTTTGAAGTGTGATATAACAGTTAATATAACACTTTAACAATCAATATACATGTACCTGTCATGTTTAATTTTTTTCTCCAAACTTTATTTGACCTCACATCTCATGGCTAGATTAAGGTGACTCTCCTATTTCTGCACACTTTTCTAATTATCACCTCCTTTTATCCCATGTATGGATACAGCCTACTTTTAGTTAGATTATTTCGGTCATGGTCAGTTACAATTTGGATTGGATTTGGAAGGGAGAACGGAAAATCACAGGTTTCCCCCTGATGAAATCCCAAAGGGAGAGAGCTAGATTGCAAATGTGAGAATTTGACCAATGGCTATCAGGGCCAGCGGGAGAAGTATCCTTGACCCAGCATTTAGACTGATTATCATCACTCCTCAAACAAGTTAAAGAATGGGTTTATACTTCCCTTGACTTTCAAGTTGACCTGTATTTGACCAGACCCATACTTCATCCTGGAAAAAAAATATGATTGTACTGATGTTTGATACCTGGGGGCTCTAGCTGGTGATCCAGCATTTGGTCTCCAAGATGTATGGTTAGGGTTAGGGTTAAGTAGAAATTTGACTTGTGTAAAAAAATTTTAAAAAATTAAAGCCCCTCTGAAGTGTTGGGAGCCCCAAAAATTTGATTACAAAATTTCACTTGAATTGTATCGTAATGTGAAAGAGGATGTCATTTAAGAAGTCGTGGTTGAAGTCGAATATTGATAAAGTCGAATATTGATAAAAGAATACAAAATGTAGGTTTTCTGCATACAACAGAAAACCCAAATTATGTATTCTTTTATCAATATTTATCTTCAACCACGTTTTTTTTTTTTGGGGGTTCAAATGAAATGAAGTGACACCCTCTTTCACATTATGATACAATATAAGTGGAATTTTGCCATCAAATTTTTGGTGAATTTGGGGCTACCAACACTTTAGAGGGGCTTTAATCGATGTCTGAGCCATGTGCCCCCCTCCCCCAATCTCGTACCACAAATCAAATCAAGTGGAAGAAATGACATTGCTTGCTTGATTGAAGGTCTTTATTCTTCAGTCAGATCAATTACAACTCTCATCAGAGTGGGCCCAGATTATTTAATATTTCTGTAGTACTATATCGTATCGTATATCCAGAAATCATTATGAAATTGATATAGGCTTGAATGTAGATGTCAGAAGAAAACATGATTCTGCTCAAATTCAACCATAAAATGGCTCTCAAAGTTTTAATTCCATATTGTACCTTTTTTCCACTTGCATTATCTCACTCTGTCGTTTGACTCCCCCTTCCCACAAGTTTTTATTCTTTAAAGGTATAGACCAGTTTTGGAAACGCCCCTCTCTCAAAAAATCAAATGGAAGCTCTTATTACCAATCATGTGAAATAATAAGTTTTTACTAATACAAATTTTGCCGGAAACTGCCTATTAATTGATATATTTGGTAAATTATCATATCTATCCAGACTGGATAGATATAGGGTAGTCCCATATACATCTTTCTGTGTACAGTGCTTGTAACTTTACCAAGACTGGGCCAAATTTCTTATCATTTTGATGATTCCAGAACCTTGCAGTACACACCAATACTTATTGATTAACCTTTTCTGATCGATTCCACAACGTTTCTTTCACGATGCAATCGCATGACCAGAACTGGTCTATACCTTTAAGAATCAGCTCTCAGGCAATATTCGTAATTTCGTATAAATCTACCTCTGAGCATTTTATGATGTAGCATTTTATGATGTAGCAATCAGTTTACCTCTACATGTATTATAAGCTTTATAGATGCCTGGATATATCATCCTATCTGTGAGTGTGAGTTTAGGCTTACCATGAGATTCATAAAAGGAATGTAATAGCAACCCATTTGGCTTTCAGGCCACCCAATGAAAACTCTTCTTCTGTGAAACGTGGCTATCTATCTTTGATTGTTTAGAATGCAAGCAGCCAGGTGTTATTGGCTATTCATTATTCAATGATTGCGAGTGTCCGCTGGCCTGGGAGAAAAGAGAAAACTGCTTTCTGACAACGGCTAAAATTTAAGGATTTCAATCATGATGCCTGTGTAAAACTGTAAATATACTTAGAGGCAGTAGCCTCAGTAGCCTTTTTAAAAGATATTTTATTTCATATTCTTGGAAAATGCAAATATCATTAAAAAAAAATTAATTGCAAAGTACAGAATCACAGAAGAAGTAAAACAAGTTCATGCATTATTAAGCATATCATTTTGGTGACAAGAGCCGGATGCAGGACGAAAGTATTCATGTACACGTTCACAGTTCATACGGTTGTGTGTAGAAACATGTTGAGTGGAGAAAGTCAAGTGTTGGTGTATTGTACCATGGACATACTACCTGTAGGAATGGTCAGTAAGAGTGACCTATGGTCAATCTCAAGTTCCACCATCAGGCATCTGGGATTCTTCTAGGGGTCTTTTTTTTCATGTCGGGTTTTCATCATGAAAATCTTCCCAGCAGGGAGTGTCTGTTAAATTACACAATCTTCACAGGAGGGAGGAATTATATTTCATAACCCGCCAATCCAATTTCATCCATATAAAATATATGTATTCCCTTTCTGCGGAGAGGCCGCCCAATTTTGTTTCTGTGCTATACGTGTATTCTCATCCGTTTCGTAACCATAATCTATATAAAGCACAGCCTTGACCTGGCGCTTATATTGCTGCACAGTAACCGAGAGTGAACTTGCCAGGCACTGCTTGTTTGTGAAGCTGCAGATTTGTAGTGGACAAAGCCAGACTGACCAGCACTGACCAGTAGAGAGAGAGAGAGAGAGAGAGCTTGGAAGGGGGAGCAGAATACTATATTCAAGATGCCTCAAGGGGTAGAAAGATCTAGTTCAAATGCAACATGGTCCTCAGTTTGGGGGTCACCACTTGGGCCACCACTTGGGCCAGTATATGTCGTCCCCAAAATTCCCCTACACATGCCTTTTTTGACATAAATGTAATGAAGTAAGACTGTACTATGATGTAATAAGAGGTGATCATTGAATATGAACAGAGTTTATTATTATGTAATATTAGTTAATCATGCAGCATAATTTTGCCTTTGGCTAGCTATACTCTGGCCCACACTCGTACATGTACATGTAGTAGGTCAATTAGGGTTTAATACAAGACCTAATAGTACAAGTTTTAATATTGTCTTGCAGTGTTATTTCACTTTTACATCTGGGTTTTGTTTTGTTTTGTTTGTGTGTGTGTGTGTCTGCATGTGTGTATGTTTCGGGGGGGGGGGCATTTTGCTCTTCAACTTGTCTCTTTCTGTTATATATGCAAGTTAGTTATTCAAGAATGGGATATGTTAAATTGACTCAATTTTCCTACTTTCTCCTGCAGTAATGGATAAATAATTGCAAGTGGATGACTCATAGACAGATGTTTCTTTTATGTCCAGGCAAGGTTCCGATTCACCTCCTGTGAACCATATTTCTACCTCAAACCCTCACTCCAGGATAAAACCTGGTGATTAATTACCACATGTGTGCAAGGGATCATACTTTGTTCTAAAAGAAACTTGAAGATGCTTGTACAATTAGTACATCCATGGAAAATGAAGAAAATGTTGTATTACAGGTAAATGCATTCTATGCTGGTTGCAAGGTAGGTGTAAAGTAATAAACCAGAAATTGACCAGAGAAATGACCCCACCTAATATGATCAAGAATGAAATCAACATATGGTTTGCCAGTTGCTATGAGTATCATGCAAGTAATTGACCAACAAGCATGCCACACATGTCCCATCCCCTACTGTACACTGCCCATCTTTAGCCTTTGAGTATATTCATTTTTAACTCGTACATTGTCTGGTGGCCCTCATAACTGTAGGACAAAAAAAAAAAATCGCCTTGACCCGATGCATAATTTTCCTTTTTCCCTCTGCTGTGTTCCATCGCCATTCATTAGCGAGGGAAAGGTGGCATGGACACTCATGAATATTCCAGTGGCCTGGCCTGGCCTGGCCTGGTAGATACTGGCCTGGATGAGAGATCAGGCCAGGGCATTAGTGATTAGATTCACTCACTCGCTATGCTAATAGTAATAGCTTTCAAAGGCCAGTGCGTCCATTTCCAAGGCATATACATATAGTGAGTGGATTGTAAAGGGAGGGGTTGAAGAATTTGGTACACTCTGTAGTGAAAAACGAAAAACTAAAGCGAAATTGATCATTTGTTGGATTGAATACATTGAATTTTAAAGTAGTGATAATCTAGAATAATTACAGGTTTAAAAAAAGAATTAAAATTATCTACTTTTAGATTATAATGTAGGATTTTTCTCTCACAATTTTATGCCATGACAAGCTGTAGCCCGAGTTATATGACGTATACAAATATGGAGTATTAGATTCAGCAGAAAAGGTACACAGGAGCAGTGAGCGATTTAGCTCTGGAAAGCTCCCAAACAGCTGTTGTGAACTGAAGGAGAGCTCTAAAATATCAGTCACTGTGAGAAAAAAAAATTACACTTTTACTACACCAAATCCTAAAACAGCTCCCACGAACAGAAAAGTATTTTTTTTTTGTTGCACTGATTAGATTACAGCAGCATATCAAACAACAAATTTACATACTTAAGCTATTTGAAAACATTTTCTGCATGTATATCAGTATGATTATCAATTTTTCTCCAAAATTCTGAAGAATCAATCATATTTTATAAATTTTCTTACCCTTGGCCACACTTGATTATTCTAATGATAATAATAATGATAATATTGAAGATAATGATGATGTTGATGATAATGATGATGAATTTTGATGATATTATTTAGGTGCACTAAAAACAAAAGTACCAGATTGTGAAGATTCTCTTTAAGTCCAACCAGTAATAAACAGTAAACGCTACTTATTAAGGTGTGTACGTACAATGGATAATGTAGGCCTACAATGCGCACGTTCTATGTGTAATCAATCCTTATTTTAAACTTGTATAGAAGGAAATAAAGTATTTCTTTTCATAAGACCATATTGTCTCTACTTTCTCATTCCTCTCATTCCTTTACTATTAAACTAGAATATGTTAGTATTTCAGTATATAGTATTTAGATGTAATTGATATAAATCCATCAGAAAAAACCCAAACATAGCAGTAAATAAGATATTAAAGGTTGGTCTTAATGACAGAAATACAAAGCTGCCTTTTTGAAGGAATCGCAGGAGAAATTAGTTCCTTGAAAATGTATAAAGTTTCAGTAAACTTGCAAGCTGCTTTCCGGCATCCCTTATTCAATGAAGGCTCATTCAGATGTGAAGCAGTACATTGCATTGAAATAATGTTACAGGAAGATAGAATGAGATAAGCTTGGTATGCTTCACGTTTCTGTACCTTACAAGAAACAAATGGGGGAATATGAGTATAATTATGTAGAAGCAGTAGACCGGTTTACTAACATATTCAAATTTTATGAATACCGGTACTTAATAAATATAGGTTGTTCTTGACAACCTGAAGGCTTACACCGAGGCTTGCCGACATAGCAACAAATAATGTATGCAGACTGGATTCCAAGTATTGTAGTTCATTCATTGATAACAGGTTAATGGAATACCTCGTCACTAGGTCCCAAGGAAAGAAACATCCATAAATTAGAATAATATAGTAAACAGGTTTATTGGTGGACAGAGCTCTGTGTGTCCATTCATACTAGGCCTACATGCCAAACTCTGCAATAGCAGATTTTTTTTTTAAAAGGTGATCAGTCACATCTTGTGTGAACAGGACCTTGCGAGAGGAAACTGAATCCTACCCTTGGTGAAATGAGTGAGATCCGACAACCTCCATCCAATTATCAACCTGTACCACATTAGCTATGTCCACACGCTACCATCATTATAGTTTTTAACTTTAAGTTTGCGAAACCTCGAAGTTATAAACAATGATCCACTAATAACGACAAGGGCTCACATGGGACCAAAACAATGAGTATTCAAAGTTAACCTCATGCCAGGGAAGCATTCATTTTAACTGCAAACTGGCGTAACCTCAAATATAATTACATCTGCATGGCATATTACTTTGAGTGATATATACCCCCTCGCTGCTCGTATTTATTGCGCTAACCTTAAGATCTGTCGTCCCTTGTAAATTTGAGTTAAAAACTTAGGTTTTCAAAAGCACGAATTCATCCCCATGGTCCCTAACTACAAGATAACTTCCAAGTTTAAAACCACAACCTAAAAAAGTTAACGGACGGACTGTCATGTGAACCTCACTATTTATCAGATTATGACCTAGGGAGTGTTTCACAAAGACTAAGATCGACTTCAGTTGGACTTCAACTATGGTAGGCCGTTCATGCCACTAGTTCCTCTAACCATTCCTAGCATTGGTTTCTCAAGGGATGTACAAATCGTGGTCACAAATCTACAAAATTTACATTTTTTGATAGTTCATTATTGAAGGGAAAAATATCTAAAGATCATAATTAAGAGACCAATGGTGAGAGCAACCAGTGGCATGAATGGCCTGCCATAGTTCAAGTCCAACTTGAGTCGATCTCAGTCTTTGTGAAACACTCCCCAGGGAAGTAAAATTCATCATTGTAATTCACTCCTTGATGGAATTTCCTACATATTTGTAGCATTAGAATAGCTGTAGTCACCACTGCTAGATTATCTTGTTAAGTGCTACTTGAGGTCATCTTCATTTAAACACTGCATGATCTTTTCAACCTTCATCATATCACATTATGTAGGTGTCTATGACATGTTCAGTTTGCTGAGGGAATTTCATTTTAAACTTTAAGAAGCAAAGATGTCTGGTCTTAACTTTAACTTAAAGGGACTTGGTTACATTGTTCGGATGAGAGAAAATGGTGATAAGGTAGTGACTTCAATGCTAGATGTACAATTAAAGATAATCTAAAAGTTTTAGGCGCTAGTGCAGTTTCGTATCCATTTTTTTAGCAGTTTCATATCCAATCTTATCAAAGGAATTTTAGGCCAATTTTTTACTAATTTTAATCATAATCATATATTGCATTTTCCACCTGGATTTGGATCACATCCGACATCGGAATCCTCCATTTAGGGCTTCGATGTCGACGTCGTCGCTCAGTGCTCTGCACCTCAAACTGAAGCTATCAGTCAAAAATTATGCAAACTTCTCGTATGGTTTTATGCGCATGGTATCGTGCAGCGCGTGCGCGTAATACCATAAACCATACGAGAAGTTTGCATAATTTTTGACTGATAGCTTCAGTTTGAGATGCAGAGCGAAAGCGTAGAGACGGTACTGAGTGACGACGTCGACATCGAAGCCCTAAACGGAGGATTCCCGATGTCGGATGTGATCCAAATCCAGATGGAAAATGCAATATATGATTATGATTAAAATTAGTAAAAAATTGGCCTAAAATTCCTTTGATAAGATTGGATATGAAACTGCTAAAAAAATGGATACGAAACTGCACTAGCGCCAAGTTTTAGTGAAAACAGACCATTATTAATGATAAAAATTGGGAAAAACTGATCTGATCGATTCCTTAATCGTCCCAACTATATTATTATAATTTAATTACATTTTAGGTGAATGTAAATGGTCACAATGCAATGAATTGGCTATATATATATATATATATATACCATTCCAAACATTTAAGTGTTGAAAGATTTTTAAAAGCCTGTTTTATGTCTTATTTTCATGGAAAAAAGGTTGGGAAAATTCAAATGTTGTTTGAGAGAATTTAATGTAAGAGGGTGTCGCACTGTGACGCCTTCAAAGAAAACCATAAATATCTTTGTGGTTTGAGAATTTTTTCAGGAGTTTTTGCATGTTACTAGAGGGTTAGGACAGTAGGAAGGAGTATAATAGGTAACATCTATACAAAAATTACGCAGTTTTTCATCAACCTTCAACCATGTTACCGGTTCACTTTAATGTTTTATTATGGTGTACATCATCATTTTATGACAGTATCAGGACACATATAAATGTGATTGCTTAAATATATCAACATGTTACTTTTGGTCTATTGTTCTAACATAGACATAACCATGAAAAGCTAAATTGATATGTTCATCAATTTTCTTTTTTTTCTTCTCCATTCTTCTCCATTCTAAACCAGCTTTGACCTTTGAGGCAGCTGCTTAATAATAATAATGATATAAGGGCTGCATTGTATTTATCAGTAGTAATTTAAACATTTTTAACATAAATATATTTGAAGAAAGGATAGAAATTTAACAGTGAAGAATTTTTTTAATGTGTCTAGACAAGACCAGTTTATACTCTTATCCAAACCACAAGAAATAAATTCCCTCTCATGTAGCAACAAGTTCAATCTAAAAGTACGCCACCCCGCCCATTAACATCGTACTGTTCACTCTCTATGGGGGCTCTTCCCGTCCTCTTCATGTCCTCTCTGAATTTGTCAAACTGATAATGTTTATACCACAAAACCAGTGTCTGCACGATACTAAATTAAATGAGTGATATCCCATTGTCAGGCCGGTAGAGAGAAATACTTATCGTATCACCCGGGGTCAAAAGGTCGTGAGGCAATTTCGAAAGCGGCTTTCAATATGTTTCATTTTAGAAAGGAAATGAATTCTGAAAGCGTAGAGAGGGCTAGGTTTAACCCCAGTGGCATGCCATGTACAAGTTGTTATTTCCACCTTTTTTTATTTATTAAGAATGAGAGAGGGCTAGCTCAGGGGTACGGTTTCTGCTCGCCCACTGGTTCCGAGAAACGTAAAAGGGTAGATTCTGTGGAACGATCATGAGTCAACCGCTAGTGACGCAGTTCGAACGCTAACAGAAGCAAAGTGCGCAATGGGATTGGTTGTATGAATACAGGATCTGTGGTCGATCGGTCTTCTGTATGCATGGTCCGTGTGCTCCCTCTCCAGCTCATAGATAACAGTCCAAGATGACCTTGAAGTGACCTCTGCATGATGACGGAGCGACGATGATGGAAGCCGGATTGTTCGTGCACCTTCATTTCTTTTTCATTTGTGTGGATGATTTGTGGAGGATAATAGAAAGGGAACAAAGTTCACAGAGTGCATGGCACAAGTATTTTTTTGTCAACTTGCCCAAATTTTTATTGACATACAGGGTATTCAGTGAGTCAGAAGAAGAAGTAATTCCAACGTATTGCTTGTGTATCTCACCAGAGGGTCTTCGTGATGGCGCAGTTACTTGTCCACCTCAAATGCTGTTCTGTACATACTGTGCAAAATGTATGTGCCCAAATGAGATGGCTCTAACTTTGTGGCGACAATTGCATGCAGTGTACATGTGCACTACACATACATGTACATTATCACATGGAAAGCTTGCAGGCTCCTATACACATACATTGCAGAAGAAGCAAGGAGCAGTTATGTTTGCTCTACGTATGCTACGATTCATTTTGAGGTATGTGTGGAATCCATTGATTATTTCATCATTGAATATTGTCAGCTCATTTGATTGATTTGTGATCCAAGTTTGATTGTATTTGTTCTGTTTTCGATCTTTGGTTTTCTGCATCTGTATCACATGAAAGGTGCAGGCAGCCAGGCAGGCAGGCCTTGCTTGTTGAAGCATCTCATTAACATTCTAGTCGAACAATATTGTATGGGAATATTCATGAGAAGCATGGAAGCTAGGTCGTGTTGGATGTCTATTTTAGTTCTTGAAGTAGAGAGTTTCTGTGACATATACAAAAAAAGCAGCTTTTGTTGAAAAAAAAGCTTTTTTACATTACGTCTTCCTAGAACCAGAAGATTATCCTGGTGTGTTAACCATTTCTATGTGCAATAAATACAGTCCTTATTTTCCACGTTTGGAGGCATGATGTACAAGTGCAGTATTGCTTCCGTCAACACTTCAGAATCCATTTGCACTTTCTAAAATGACTTTCACATGTGTAAAAAAGGTCACGTTGAAAGGGAAGAGAGAGTGCATGGATCTAATGAATGATGTTTCATCAAGCATTTAGTACAGCCTGTGAAATAGGGAATAGGATAATTGAGAATGGTACATTATTATTAGGATAATCTCAAGAAACCCTTTTTTTCATGTCATTTTGATCAGGACAAAAAAAAAATCATAATTATTTAGAGTAAGTTTTATTGTATTTTGTCATTTCAAAATCAGGATTTGATATTTACAACATGTTTTCTGGTTTTTAACAAACCAATACTTATAAAATCTTTGTGTATCTGTAATTAGTTCAGAATTCAAGGGTATTATTCTGCATCACAACTGCCAGTATTCCATAACACCTTTTGTAACCCAGATTTAAGAATTATAATGACGATGAGGAAAAAGCAAAAGTTGTTACGAATCACATTTATTCAATTTTATGATATACATTTTAATACCCTCAAACCAAAGTTTCTTTTGAAGCATCACAGCTTGCATGAGGCTTGACATCAATAGCAAACATCCATGTATACATGTATGCAAGATGACCTCCATCCATAGATCAGTTATCCTTGTAAAGTTATGAATAATAAGTAGCGTATTTAGAGGAAAGAGCCAAAAATGCTGTCCCAGTGATATGAGTTGTACTGCTTCCATAGATAACTTTGACCCCCTTCTAGGATAAACATTTCAATCTTTTTCATCCATCTTATACGATCGTTGCCATGGCGATAGAGATAGAACTTATGCAAGTTCCTAAAAATGTTTTCTTGTTTTAACATACAAGTTGAGACTTCAATATGGCAGCGCTGATACTGTCATGTACAATTATCATTTTAATGAACCACCATTGCAGGGGCTGTGTGGCATATGTCCATCATTAACATGAAAATGGAAAGTGATCCCTCGTGGGCGTAACATGTGTAAGATAACATATTTCAGAGCTCAACCGCCCCCTGGTGATTGCGATCTTGGCAATGAACAAAACAGAAATCTGAAATACCACCCAATATAAACATTGTTTTATTGTCATGCTGATTTGAGCACGCTGTGCACATGGCCTTGACATTATGAACTGTTCTATGAAATGACTGCCACACTGTGCGTCTCTTCCTGATTAGCTTCAGATTAGATCGATAGCAGGGTTTGTACAATGGCAAAGTTTGAGGAATTAAAGTTCAAGATAATATTGTTCCAGATAAGTCAGTTCTGAAAGAGGAATCACTTGGCAGTTGTAGTGCGATGCTTGCTGGTGGACATTTTAGCGCTATGTTTATAATAGAAATGGGGCAATTGTCATTTATAGCAGCCGTCATGAATCGGGTCTGTTGTCTGTTAGCATGCATTGTACAACTTGAGGAATACTCTAATACTTTTTTGCCATTAATGAGGAAGATCGCATTTAGATAATGAACATCGATGAAATTGCATGTTGAGAAGGAATATATTCAGAAAAAAAGTTACCAGGCAAAAATTTACTTTGTCTTGAAATTTTTATTGAGACAGTTCTGTTAAAGGTGCTATGTCCCATTTGCTGCCACCATCAAATTCTGTAGAACTTTGCAGAAATTATGAATATGTCACATATGTCCTATCTGTGAATTTAAACGTTAGCAGTGTCCTAGTATTCAAATATTGCAAGGAAACCTGTTTACTTTCCAGATTTCACTATTGAGTGACTGACCGACTTCTTTTTTTTTTCTTTGGTAATAACATACATAAAATGAGCTGTAAAGGGTACATGAGCATTTGTCTACATCAATAACCCACTTCTTGTAATGGCCAAAATTAAATGGATTGAATCTTTGCGCTGCACAAAACATACGACAAGGGTCCGAAAATTAGACAATTACTAAAAGGACTGCAATCTCTAGTCTAAAGTCGATTCGACAACTAACGGTCGTTATTTTCCCACTAAAAGACGTTTTCAAGCCCTTTTCGTTTTGAGGAAAGTTCTAAATTAGTGTTATCTTCCAAATGCCATTGGAATTCAACCTTTTCATTGTTGGGGCCTGCAAATGGGACATATACATGTAGTACCTTTTAATAACAGAGTATGTGATAACAGAAAATTCTAAGTTCATGCTTTGCTATTTTTTTACCACTGTTAAGTTCTATTGTGGAGCTCTGTAGACTCCAAAATCAAAATCTGAGACAAAACCTGCTCAGTCATGATGTTGTGGATGATTGAAAATGTCCAAAGGTAAGCTCGTTCAAAACAGTAATTAGATTTCTGTTAATTAAAATATCAGTGGATGGAATGGGTCACTTGAAATGAGAGAAAGGCAGAGAGAGGGCAAGGGAAAGAGAGAAAGAGAGACAGAGAGACAGAGACAGAGAGACAGACAGAGAGAGAGACAGATACAGACAAACACATGAGAATGTTGTGCGCAGTGATTTAAACAGTTGAATATGTTTAGAAGTGATCAGGTATTCAATATTCACAGACAGGTTGAAGATGGGTAGGCATAAATTATACACCCCCACAATACATGGAGAATGTGAGGCCTGAATGTATAATGATTCCCTTCAGCCTACATGAATGTGTTACATATATGTGGGTCGAAGAATGTTGACTTGTGAATGCTCTGTGCCATGCCACTTCACACAACCCCCATCAGCCCATTTCACACACCGGGTCTCTGTCCATTCAGTTGTATTACTCAGTTCACAGTAGGTACTATCGCCCGCCTGTGCTCATCATTGAAACTGTGAGCCAGCACTAAAGCAGGTGTGAAGCATGGCTTTTAGAAGCCCCTGTCCAGCAAAGTTCATTAGCAGTTGTCTACAACTCGTCAGCTATTCTCTCCTCGATCAATATTGTAGAATGACAGAAGACATATTTAAAGAAAATTGAGTGAGCTTCATGTGCAGAGCTGCAATGTGATGTTTGCTTGAGGTAAGAAAGTTGCATGGCGAGTGTGGTGGAAAAAATGAAATGCTTGTAGGATGGGGAGGGTGGGGTGCTGTGTATTCTAATACTTGATCAATATGTTGCTGTTCCCTTTACAGTAAAAGATTATGGGAAATATGCATCAATTAGCACCAAGTACCGGTACCATAAATATTTGCTATTTAGATCGGTAGGTTAACATGGCTTTTTGAAAGATTCATGAGATTTTGCATACAAAATTTTTCAATTTACTGTTTAAATTTTCTTTCTGGATTGCCATTCTGTCGGGCTTCACAACATAAGTGTTTACCATGACCATATTGGTTTCTATTTTAACCTCGTACATTGGATGAGTGCCTTTAAACAGTTCTTATACGTCAGTTCTATCTGCAGCAAGATGCCATCTTTCATGAATTTGAAAATCTTCATGTCTGTACTAGTTCTTTCTTCAAGGGCATCACTAGAATGTTTTGAATGATGGGTGTTGGATTATTACACCTTGGGGCTTCGCTTCACTTCACGAAACCATCTTCACCGGCATCCGATTGAAACATGTGTTACATTCAATACACACATTTCAATGGGTTGTGGGCGTACTTGTACTTAAACGGTTTCATGAAACCCTGCCTAGGTTAACAGACAGAAAAGGCAAGATTTATTAGCAAAACTAAGGCTCTTCATAACTTCTAGACAGTTTATTTCACAAGGAAATTGAATGACCAATTCTACTCAACTGTATCTCTAAAGCCTTTATTAATTCCATCCAATCAAAGGAATATTCAGGTATAATTTATGTAATGCAGGCTACAATATCTAACCAAGCTGTAGGCCTACTGTGAATTAGAAGTTAATGTCAGCCATGACAAAATTTCACAATGCAATTGCAATTCTGATGGCCAAAGTTGGAGCCATTCCAGATATGATATTCCATAAATCAGTTTCTCTCCAGGCCATCTATTAAATACTATATCCCATAGATACATGTAGGATTCTTCCTGCTGTCATGCTATTCCATCATGATTCACCTGTCAATCATGTAAGCTCCATAGCTTGTAGGCCTCTAAATATGATATACTGTAGGCAGTAAAGGTAAAATAGTCTGTGGAGGGAACAATGTATATATATATTTTTTTATCCCACAGTTTTCACATAGTGATGTGCATCTGTTGAATGTTATTAAACCTATCTTTTATACCGGTACCTACATTTAGGGTGCGTTCAATCGACACTTTTTCACCCTAGAATCACGGTTTTCAAAGACGTTTAGTTTAAAACACGGTTGCGTTCAAGCGATTTTTCGTTGGTCGTAAAAATAAACGTGTTTAAAAACACAAACATGCGTTTTGTATCATGATTCTGTAGAATCACGGTTGCTACAATTCGCTTGAACGAACGGAGATCTCAATTATGATTCTATGACGTCATTATCTATTATATATATTATCGCTACCTATTTCTATTCTTCCTGGGTGGACTTGAAATGAGCGAGAATCAGCGTTGATGGAAAATCCGGGGAAAATCGCTTGAACGATCTCCCGCAGTAACCGTGTTTTGTATCGGCGTTTTGAATTGTGATTCATGTTTGTGATTCTAGCTTCGAAAAATCGCTTGAACGCACCCTTATACTTTGACAATGTATACTGTTATAATACTCCTGGGAATTAGCTTCAAACATGAATCAAGAAGCTAAACCTAGTAATTTTAACAGTAAATTAGTCATCTAAATTTGTCCAATTTAATATTAGAGCTTTACTTTGATCGTGTTGGTGGAGGAACTCAAAACTGAATGGTGTGCTTCAAATTGAAAATGACTTTAGTTAGACTATATTTTTCTCCCAAAGGAGGTGGGCGTGGGGGTTATAATTCTACAGTGATCTACTTTTCACTATATAGAGCAAATGCTAGCTTACGATAAGCCCCTTTCATACTGTAGTTTATATAGCAATATAGGCAAATTCTGCTTGTTGCCTCTATAATGTCACTATGTAAGCAGAAAATCTGCTGCTGCACATATTTTTCAACCTGTAATATACATGTAGGTCAACATTTTCAATATCTTTTAGCAATTTAGCAGTGATAGAATTCTTTGCGAATTGATTATTGAAACAATTATTGCGAGGTCTGATGATAAAGACTATCAATGTCTGACCAGGCCAGTACTCCAGACACCTCAAGGCTGGCTGACCAGTTATCAACTGACCTCACCCAACCAGTGCCATACATACAGTGCTATCTGGTGGGGCTATGTAAAGGGAGAGAGAGAGATAATACTTAGGTCTGTTTCCATAGTCCCCTTCCACCTTCTCATCAGTGCCATACATGAAGTGTACTTTTTTTGAAAGGCATTGTTTAACAATGTTTTCAGTTTACAAATCTGAGATGCATGGCCCTACGTGTTATCAGTGTCTATGATATGGTGTAATATTGAGGCCCAAAACAAATTGCGCTTCAAAATCATCATGAAGTGCTTCAAAATAGTAAAAATCTTTGAGTGACTGGTTTTACCATACCGTATTTGCCAGCGTAAAGGCCGTAGTAATTTCTGCATAGAAAATATGAAAAAGTCTGGGTGCGGCCAGTGCGCAACAACTAAAAATTCAGCGATCAAAACAGCACGTTTTCGTACATATGGGACTACAATGACTATACCACTATGGAACAGGACATTTCCACACAACTTACAGACTATTTTATGTTGCATTGTTGACATGAAGACGAAAATAAACTTCATAAAACAACATCTACCGATAGATCTAAGTTCGTGCCAATGCATCGCTAAAAAGTAAAAGGGACCGTTACGGAGCTGCCGCGAAACGCAACTGCGCATCCAGCCGAAGTCGCACCAAGTCTATTTTCTTTGTACCCATGTAATGCAATTTCGCATTACACCGTACATTGTAGTAGGCGCAATTTCGCATTACACTGTACATTGTGCCTGCGATACAGTACTAGCTTCAAAATCAATGAAGATTTGCTAATAAATACGATCATTTTTGAGGTAAACTTAGTTTTTTCCAGTAAATTTTATAAGAATATTGATGAATTTGGTATCAGTTTGTAGAAAAAAATGAGTGTTCTACAAGAAAATTACGAATATTTTTTTTGGTCCGTTTTTTATTTATTAATTTTTATTTATTTATTTTTAAATTTTTTTAATGTCAAAGTTGGGGGTGCGGCCTATGTGGCGCTGCGGCCTTATCGCCGGCAAATACGGTACTCATTTTCCCCAATAGACTGTAGTGTTATAAAAGCTGTTCAAAACCGTTGGGAAAACGGTTTCTGAAATTTCAAATTCCAATCATAAATATGTTGATAATCAGACAGGCGATCGGCTTGTATTTTGTAAAAGTCATGGGATTCCTGACTGACCTAAAGGTTTATAATTATGATTGCAGCATGAGCTAAATCCAGGATTTTGTTTGGAATCTGAGGCAAAGATACCCAATCCCTTTAAAGGTTTGGTAGTGCCATGGGAGGTACCCTATAATCATATACAGCATTCTGTCAGTTTGTTGAGGCTATGCAAAGGGAAAGAGAATAAGTCTGTTCCCATGACCACCGTAGCCTAGGAGTGCCAAATATATGCAGTGTTCTGTCTGGTGAGGCTCGGTAAAGGGAGAGAGCATACGTAATATGTTCCCAATGTCTCAATTTCAACACTGAAATCCTATGTTCAAAATTACTTGTAAGTCCTAACATAGGGCTCCTTGCACAAAGACCTTACAAATTTCAATTTTAGAATAAGACCAAATAAAAAGTAAAAGCCCTGTTTGATTCCCTCATACATATTTTTCTTGATATACAATGTGCGCATAATTCTTGTAGACCATATATCATGTAGTGATATGTGATATGATAGAGACAGCATGCATAATGTGTGGGAAATATTATGTCTACAGCATTGTGACCTTACTCCATGAGACAGTGGGAATAGCACTTGCCATTTACCAAAGTATGATTGCAACCATGAGTGGTTATGTAGGTGTGGTAATGCAAATGAGGCTGAGGCTGATACAAGAGACAGTACTGGATATATTCCAGACATACCATTCTATAAATAGGAATGACATACAGTATGACATGGTTAGTTTGCTTTCTCTCATTTCATTTGTGTAGTTATTTTGAATGCTAGATCAGTCGTGCAAGGTATCAAATTCAAAACATGTCAGGCTGCCGATGAAGGCCTGTTTCCTTCAGATCTTCCAGTCAAATTTATGGATATTACATCGAAACAGAAGATATATGAAAACATGAAATAATGAAATGGTGACTTCATTTTTTTCAGGAACACTAAACCCCCTCCCGGCTCCCGCGATCTATTCCCACCCTATAAGAAGCAGCACTTGTACAATTTTATATTTAAACAATTTATAGTTGCACATATGAATCCCAGTTTGGTCTGGACAGATGGAATAAGGGCTATTCAAATACTGGCAAGCCAATGTTTGCCCAATGTTTCAGAAACTCCGGATATTTAGCTAAGTTCCACCACATTTATTGTTTTCTTCCTATTGGGGTCCAGAGCAGAATAATATGGGTCTTTGCATCAACTTCCTGTTCATATTATGACATTGGGTAGTCTGGGATGAAATATAAAGTAGTCAATTTGCAATTATACTTTGGCTAGCTGTGCAGATATATGAAGAAGATTTAGCAGTCAGAAAAAAAGGTCTATGAATTTGTTTAATGAATGATTAGGCATATACATGTGTATTTGTATTTTGCAACCTCTTGTATTACAAAATTGCGGTAAATTATATTTATATTAATTATATTTATTGTATTTGCTTATATAGGGCTAACACTTTATCAGAAGTCTCTAAGCGCTCTACAATAATGCAGCATATTATGGGGAGGGGTTCATGAAAATAGACTTTATATTGAGCTAGTATATATTTTGCTTAGCCTTCAACACGTAGACATTACGTGAGCTAAATTTTTTAGCAAGGTTCCATTTTGTCTTGGTGCTTTGGGTGTATGTATGATAACCTCTGTAATCCATACTCCTATCTTCAAGCAAGATTTAGTTACATTTATATTAATCCAGAAGCCCTTGGTATCTTGGATGTCTCACCTGGATATCTTTACTCCCTAATGGGTTTTAAAAAGGGATGGCTCTTTATCCCAGGTGTCAGAAACTAGGCTTAAACATGGATGTATCACCTGTAATATATGAAATACATCAAGATTATTTCTAGTTTTGTACTTATCTGTCAGGGCCCATTCAGATATGGCAGGTAAATCGTTAAATTGCTGTACGTACCAAAATGAAATGAGATAAGCATACCCCCTGTCCACACACAACATTTTCCGTGATTAGTTATACCGTTTCGCGATAGTTATATGATGAAATTGTGTGTGACGCTTACTAACGATACGTCGATAATGAAACGTCATAACGAAACGCAGGTTTGGGCATCGTTTGAACTAGAACTCAATAACTAATCATGCCTAATCACGCTTAATCACGGAAATTTTGTGTGTGGACGGAACTAGTCTAACTGGGCGGGGCTTAATGTCGAATCGCTCGCGAAAGGAGACCTGACCTCTCATTTCCGCTTCCATTTCATGACCGCAGTAGCAAACTGCACACCTATACGACATTTCGTTGTAGAGTTTTGGGATTACTTTCTTGTGTGTGTGGACACGCTGGAATTTATACGATGATTCTTTATATTGTGTGTGGACACGCTGGAATTTATACGATGATTCTTTATACGACGTATCGTTATAGAGTTTCGGGATAAATTGTTTTGTGTGTGGACACGCTGATAGTGTGCATCACTTGTATCCTCAGGAGCCATTATTGTCCAGCACTTTCTTCCACTTTTTTTTAAAACCATCAAAACATTGCTTGAGTTTTGACTGTGATTTTCAAAAATTCTGTTTAGTTTATCGTGTCATGGCTGAACATGTCTGAACATGTCTGAACATGTTTGAAAGATTGAATACCAGGGTAATTAAAAATGACAATAGTAAGGCCATTAACAAAAAAAACATGTTTAGCGTCCTGCCGTTTTCAAAAATAGGAAGCAGGAGGCCCTTTTTTTTTTCTTCAAAATGGCCACTTGGTCCATTTTCCCTGACACAGTCAGTCGGGCTATGTTTCAAGATGGCTGCCAGCATTTTTTTTTTTTTTAAATTCAGTAAAAGACCATTTTAGCAGTAGGGTCCTATGTTTTTCATGTTCTTTCATTTATTTTATTTTTTTTTAAATGGAAAAAAAGTTTGGAAGAAAAAAGAAGAAAAAAAGCAGGCGCCCCCCCCAAAAGGAAGCGGGCGGGGACGCTAAACATGAACTTTTTAAAAATGGCCTAATAGCAATATTTATTTTTCTAAGCGCTACACTGTTATCAGTCAGGTGCTATTAAATTTGATTTTGTTTGGCAGTAAGAATTAGATACCCTTATACATTTTTCATGTTAAATGTACATCAGTAAATGACTTTATTTCAAATCTGTTATGGGTGAACATCATTCACTATTGAATTGATGCCTAAAACATAAGTTGACCTGAAAACCAAGATTACACTAAGATTTCATTTGAATTCCTCTACCACAATTCTCTAGGCTTCCCATTGTACCTGGAAGATCTAATGCTGATAATAGAAGATTGATGTGGTAAAATTCCCAGGTCATAAAACAGTGGATAAATACTGGAAAACAATGAAGATAATGAACTGACTTTCTTCAGATAGCCCAGACATTGCAAAGATGTCAGAGTTAGAAATGATTGCGGTGGAGAGCAAGGCTGGATTTACATCACATAAATTCTTCGTGAATATTCATATCTGACCAACTGACCACTCACGCTCCTGTACTCACTTCGGCTTCGCGCCTTGCCACCATCAGCTATCCAAAATGGCGCGGGCAGCAAGCATGGCTGGGTTACTAAGCATTGAGGGAATGGTCAAGCAATGAGACTGACCAGGCAAACTGTCCATTCTACTTGGGCTGGCTAGACAAGACAAGGCTACACAGGGTCAGACTAGCTTTTCAAACCAGACATGCTGTGTATGCATGCATGAATGTAACATGTACTATTGAATGCGTGTGTGTGAAAAATACACATACAATGCATTGTTATGTAACATTCACACCACATAATGCATTTCATGTTCCCTTAGAACTCTTAAGTCTGTACACATATTGCGTGGCAAGTATTTTCAGAACCAGGAAGATAGGTAGAACTGTACAGGCGAGGGCGGACGTATCTCCTGATATCACCACCCCAACCCAACGGTTGCTTTCGCGCCATTACCAATTATGCAGCTAGGCAGTACTATAATAAAGCACAGTGAGGATATGGGACAAATTTGGACTGAATGGTGCGCTATGGGAGCTAGGACATGGCTGAAATGAAGGGGCTTGGTCACAAATATTGAGGAAATGAGTTGGTTAACTTGTTTGTACAGGAGTTTTGCTTGCTTCTGATCGGAAGAATGCTTAGATGTGTGATTTACAGCAGAAATAGGCTGTAGCATGTTGAGCTTTGGGGAGATTTACTTGTACACCGTCTTCTGGTGACTCGATTCAAGCAGGTAAATCTAGTTACTGATTTTTGTATTTTGAAGTAATGTATTGACCATTGAATTAAAATATCTTGCATTTGCACTTAGAGTTGATGATCATCAATATATCACACCTATCATTCATTTGAAAGAAGTACAGTGTTGTCATTCAATTGTTATTTCTAGAATGGTTTCATAGGTTTGGTTTGGTGTGTTTGAGAATGAAACATAGTAATTTAAATGTTTGTGAACTTTTTAAATGATTTGACTGGGAGTGCATCTGTGAAAAGATGGTTAGCCTTTATTTCTTGCTGCCTATTTCTTACTTTCACAATAATTAAAAATTACTATGTGATGCACAATTCTTGTAAGCTTGTAAGTTGCAACATACATTTGTTTTCAAGAAAGTAATTTGACTTGCAATTGGATGTACCAATGCGGTATATTATGTCGTCCTTCTGATTGTCTGTTGCAAACCTTATTTCATTAATTTTTTAGCCAATATGCATTTGACTTGGTGCTCTGCTTCACCACAAATTACTGTCAAAAGAAAATTACAATATTTGTGTTGGAAGTTGGAACAATCAATTTTTCAGAGGCAGATGTGCATTATTCACTTGCATGCACTCTTTTGGATTACCACACCCCACCTGAGAGAAAACATGTCACAAATGTGAAGTCTTACATTGACAGCAAGGTCTCTCTGCATGACATGGATAGAGGCAATGGACAAGATAACAAGTTTTTAGAAACTAGATCACCATACCCTTGTACATGTCATTGAGCATTTCAGGAGAGATAAAATGATTGAGAAACATCCTTGCATTCAATGCTTTAGATTTTGAGTTTAATTTTGTTTGATTTATGTCCCCCCATTCCATTCCTCTTGTTGTTTCTCTTGTTCCTTCTCTCCTTTATGTTTCTAAAATGGTACATCAACAGCCTTGCATTCAATGCTACAGATTTCTGGTTTAATTGCGTTCAATTTATCCCCTCATTTCATGTCCCCTCATTTTCTTGTTTCTCTCCTTCTCTTCTATTCCATCTCTCTTGGTCCTTCTCTTCTCTTGATCCTTCTACCCTTCTCTTGTTCCTTCTCTCCTTCTCCTGTACTCTCCTTCTCCTGTCCTCTCCTTCTCCTGTCCTCTTTTGTTCCTTCTCTTTTCTTCTTCTTCTCTCCTTGTGTTCATTATATCCTTCTTGTGTTCCTTCTCTTTTTCCTTTTCTCCTTCTCTTGTTTCTTTGCTCCTTTTTTGTCCTTTTCCTTTTCTGGTAGTGGGGAAGAGGTGGCATTTGAGTCTGTGGCTTAATAGTTGAAATATGAAGACGGTTTGCCAGTTGTTGATCTTTTGAGTGTCGGGATGTGATCTTTAATTCCTTCATAATCCAGATGTTGTTTGTAAAAAAGGATCAATCACCCCTTCCCCACTAAAAGTATATCATTCAGAGACATGTAACCATCCTCCAAGAAGAATTATTGGAATTAGAATAATTTGTGAATTTATACCTTTAGAATCTTTTTAACTGTATGACAATTTGCAGTCCTTCTCTCTCTTCCCTTCTTCCTCCCTCTCTGACTTAACCAATATCCCCCCCCCCCCTCTCTCTCTTAAAAAAAGCTCTTTCTTTCTTGACCCTGTTCATTCTGATTTTCTGATAGAGGAGTACTTTCATTTCAGGAACTCAAATTCCCCACTGTGTTTTATCATTAAGAGGAAATGAAATTACTATGATTAGTTTGATTGATAATTGGTTGAAATCTCTTCATACTTCATCTTTGCATCATATGAAAATAATTAATGGAACAAGGGAGATTGAATAAAGTAGATATGTAATGGTAAGAGTAAATTATTTCATCCAGTGGCTATGTAGCCATTGAAAAAAATTCTTGCATTTAGCACCTTCACCACCATAAATTCTCTAAAAGGGTTAGCCTAGAATTGGGTTGTAATGAGGTTAATATGACACATACAATATTCATATATCTAATGTTAGTGGTCATGATCTGTGCTCTAATTTTTCCGAGCAGTTGTTTCATTTCTTGCTTGTGACTCACAGAGAAAATCCAGGTTAGTATTGATGAATAATTAATCGGGAAGAATGTTTTGCCCCCTTTTTCTTTCCTTCTACATGTAGCACCTATTTCCTCATGCCTTTTCTTTAAGCAAACAGTCTGTAAACCCAGTTAAAACGAGGTCTCGTCTCTCAAACTGCTACTTAGTTTCCACCCCCCCCCTCCTTTCGTCGCTGTTCTCAACTGGTCATGTATAGATTTTAGTGAGAGGGGGTTGTTAGCAACCTGTAGGCCCCCCTCTTTCTCTCCTATTGTGTCTGCGTTGGATAAGCCTCCTCATTTCCATACAACATAAATGTGAGCCAGGGACGTCTCCCCAGACTGTGTTATTGACTGTGTCTGGCTCTTGAAGGACATCTAGGTTTTATCCTCATTTGCATGATAATAGGTAATACATAATCTGGGGGTACACTAGGCGACAACACCTTCTAGAGGGGGCAGTGCTACTTTGTTAGCCATAGCAGATGTACATGGTGACAAGGAAGGTGATCTGGTGGTTTTGGGTGTAAATTAATCAAATTAAAATGGAAAATAGGAAATTTCTTGCATCATTTGCAGCAAAATTGCCAGTTGAAATGGTTTTATGTTTGCGATGGTTTTATGTTTGCATACATATTGAATACATGCACAAATTGCACATCATACATCTTGGGTTTATTGATTAGAAATCTGAATGCTAGATTATTTATCTGAGGCAAATATCACTCATTCATTTTTAATTCATGTGTCACTTGTCTACATATATCTTGGAGGCACACAATTCAATTGTAGTTCTTACTCCATTTCTTTCTTTTCTATCTCTCCTGTCTTCTAACTATTTCTTTTCTCTTCTACAGTATCCTCCTCACCATCTATCTTGATGTGATCTAGTGACTATATACCTTCAAGTTTGGTTGTTTTGCATTGTTAATAATTGTATCCCCCGGCAGTATGCCGGTGGGGTACTTTGGATTCAGCAGCGTTAGGCCGCCGCCACCGCCGCGTCCGCCGCTGCGTCATATTCTTGTGTGCGCTCTAACTGCCACATTCCTTGACGGATTTTTTTCAAATTTTGTATCGAGGTGTATCCTGGTATAATCTACACACCTATAACTTTTGGTGATGCTGCCCTCAGTGTTCCGTCTTCTATTAGGGTACAAGGCCATATTTTTGTGGACGGTTTGTGTGCGCTCTATAGGCCACATTTCTCAAGGGATTTTGTTCAAATTTTGAACGAAGGTGTATCTTGGTATAATCTAAAAGCCTATAGATTTTGGTGATGCTGCCTCTAGGCTCTAGTGTTCCGTCTGTTATAGGGTCAAAGGTCATATTTTGATGTCTTATGTGCACTCTAGTGTGTGGTCTAACTACATCATTTCTTAACAGATTTCTTTCAAATTGAGTATGGAAGTGTATGTTGGTAAAAATCTACGCACCTATAGTTTTTGGTGATGCTGCCACGAGTGTCCCGTGTTTTATAGGGTCAAAGGTCATATTTTGGTGGGTGTCTAGTGTGCGCTCTGCAGGTCATATTTCATGACGGATTTCTTTCAAATTTTGAAAGGAGATGTATCTTGGTACAATCTACACATCTACACTTTTGGGCGATGCTGCCCTCATTGCCCGTCTTTTATATAGTCAAAGGTCATATGTCTTTTATGCGCTCTAACTGCCACATTTCTTGACAGATTTCTTTCAAATGCTGTATGGAGGTGTGTCTTAGTACAATGTACACATCTTTAGTGTTTGGTGATGCTGTCACCTGTGTTCTGTCTGTTATAGGGTCAAAGGTCGTATTTTGGTGGCTGTCTTTTGTGCGCTCTAACTGCCACATTTCTAAAATGATTTCCTTCAAATTTTCTACAGAGATGCATTATACTCTAATCTACACACGTATTGGTTTGGTGATGCTGCTCCTATCCTAGTCTTGACAATAGTCCGAGCCACTAGTGGCGATCTCTACATCATCCTTTTGTTTCAGGGAGGGGAGAGGGGATCTTTGTCCCTCCTTCGAACATTAGGATGACACAAAATCGCTGCCACTGCCAGGGGATACATTCGCATTGCGCGGCAATACAGATTGCGATATTTCTAGTTGAAAATGACTTTTCATTATAACATCCTAATATATTAGATAATTCCCATTGATCTGAGTTCCTTTTTGTGCATCCTTTGATGTGCTACAGAACAATGGCAACTGTCTGTTAGCTGAGTGACATATATGTAGGGACAATTGAAATAGAAAGGCCTTTGTGTACATGACTATCTAGATTTCAATAGGAGTCTCCACTAACCTCTCTCAGGCCATTCACACCTGATAAAACAAAACTCATTTGCATATAACTGATGGGAGTGTTTGCTCTAGGAAGCTCTTGAGCTGTCTGGTCAATCAAGCTATAGTCAAGCAGTCCATATAACTGTAACCCCTTTGTGGAGCATTGAAGCAAGGAAGTGACTGGACATTTTGTGAAGTATGTCTAGGATCAAGACCTGCTTCATGTTGCCATTTTAGAATAGAAATGAAACTGAAATAAAGGCTTGACTAAAAAAGGCCATGCTTGTACGTACATGGTTATAAATTTTGAAATGGCCTACCAATCAGCATATCACATTAGATTTTAAGGAGGAAAATGGGATTTTTGTTTTTCTTTATGTGCACTTTTGCAGGGCTATTAATATTTTCCTGGTCCTTTCTACATTTTATGCATGAAAAAAAGATTATTCACAAGAGCCCTTTTCAAATTTCTAGTGAAAATGTAGGATTTCCTCTTTTACAATTAAAAAAAAAATCCTATTAGAGCTCTTGTGAGCTTTCTAGAGCAGAGTTATCTCTGCTTTCACGTACTCCCACCCCTCCCCCCACCCCCTCCCCCCTTCCCCGCCAACATTCAGTTTGTAACTTGATATATAGCCTCATCTTTAGACTGTATGAAAACAAATTAGACTGCCTTGAAAGGGGGATCAATTGGAACTGATATTGAGCTTGAGTTGAGAGGGTTCTGTCTGGTGCATAGACTAGCCTATGACCTGATGAGGACAAGTGTGTTTGGGCTGGGGGATAATTTGATTCCTTCTGCTCCAAATCAGATGACCTGAGCCACATGGGAACCCCTTAAGCCATGTCCACTACTTGATAAGGACAGAGAGGCCAGAGGGTCAGATAAAGGTCTATGTTTATAGAGGGAGGTAGAGTAGCTACATGTAGGCATATTCTTTAGGTCATAGTTACTCAAGTTATATCCACAGTTATAGAGATTATTTTCTTAGATTCTATTTGCATGTTCATGTCATTGGATTATTGAGGAGATGACAATTAGCTTTAGCATTATCATCTTGAAATGTACTTTGTGATAATCATGGAAATATTGAATAAAATTATTTTGACTGTTTTGCAAACTTATTTTGCAAGTCATGCTGTGAGAATGGTGTGAATAATCAAATCATTCTAGTTGAATATACTTCACTTTCTGTCCCGCAAGCTATTCTTAAAATATTTTATGTGGTTTATTAAATTTTCTAACCTACCTACATGCATATTTGACTTCCAATCCATACATGTAACCAAATCATTAGACTTTCTGGATTGCAGTAATATTTTGTTCTAACATTGACAACTAATCCTTTGTTGTAGGAAAAGAAATCGCCTAGACAGATCCATCTCCTTGTCAGAAGGCCCTTTAATTTATTTGACTACCTAACATTATTTATATAGATTTTCAAGTTCAATGCCTCCTGAGTCATTTGTTTTTAACCTTCAAATTCGTAGAATAATCTCCCTAGTAGGATGGCACAGCCAAAGTGAACAAAGAGACCTGTGGCTGCCCCACTTCACAATATTTCATCGGGGCATAGGCAGTGTCTTCAGAAGCTGTTTATAATATCCTAACCTTACTGCAACATTAGGCTTGTACAGTGGGTCACTGACTGGCATTTCTCAGAATTCCGGAGATCAAGCTCAGTAAAAGGTTTCTGCACAGACCTGCTTTATGGCATTTGCACCAAACCACACTGTGATGTCATCAGCCTCATGCTGTATACTTTGAGGCAAAACAAGTGTTTGATTCGAGAGTGAGGCTGCATACAATCAATATTGGGTCAGGGCATAAAGTGGAGATTGGGGTGAAGATGTAAACTCTTTGTATTGAATATTTCTTTGTTTATGTGACTTCTGTCATGCCTCATCATCTTGGTTATCATTATCACCATCATAATCGTTATCATATCGCCGTCATACTCATCATCATCATCATTATCAAAGTTGTGCATAATCTCGAGAGCCAGGCTGTGGCATTTTTGTGGGACCTGCTACTATGCTACACTAAATTGATAACAAATTCCCTTCTAACAGGCAAACTGAGATTTTTGCAGTCCTAGGTTATAGTTTTAGAGGGGCTTATAAGTACATACCAAAGCATATATGTTAGTAGGTCCTACACTTTTTAAGCTGGAGGGCACATGTTTCTGTGTCTGATCTTCTATTTTTAGGGGGTGAGTTGATTAATTCAAATTTGAGTTAATTTATTTCCTTGTCTGTGTCACTGCATGCAACACATCAACCTGAAATTCTCCATGGGATTGTGGCTCAGACTAGACATAAAATAAAAGTGATTTGCTTCCATACAGGGAGAATAAATCCAAACAAGGGCCTTTACCAAGGGTGAAAAGTTGAGATTTACACAACCTACATGCTGCTGCTTTCATTTGGTATGTCAGGCTTTCAACTCTGAGGTTGGCTCATTCTGCAGAGCTGCGGTTTAGACAATCATTCCAAGAAAAGATTTACAATTAAACTTTTTGAATCTCTCCCGTGAACTATACCACAATAACAATGCCATAATATGTCTTGACATGTTAATCTAAGTCATGCAAAAGAGAAACATATTAAAGTGAGAAAGAAATTTACTTCCTTTGACTTTCTTTGTCTGGAAAAGAACTGTCAAGATGTTGGACATGGTTCATGCTTTATGCATGTCATTTTAATGAATTTGATTTTTTTTTAAATTTGAATCGACGCCCAGATGTGGCACTTTCATTACCTTGTGAAATGCACGGGAGCATTGAGAATGCATGCATCTCTCTTTTAAGTTATGATTTACTACTTAAAAGCAAACACAGATATGTATAGGTGGGACTAATAATATTAATTTGCCAGGAGATTTCATATTTCAAGTGAAAAAGGAGTCTTCTGAAGAGTCTTCTTGTGTCGTTTGCACAGATGTAAGCCTATGACAGCATGATAGTATAGTGATCATAAACTCTAAAAAATTTGTAGCATTGGTGCGAAACAAAGACATGCAAGAATAGACACTTCTGCATGGGGTTCTTTATTCATCAGCATGGTGAAAGATTTCCTTATCAGCCAGGAGGCCTTTTAGACTAAACAATGTTGATTGTAATCAAAATACCATGCCTGAACAACATCAGAAGTTATCATATCATTGAAGCACTGTGTGATGACATCCATTATTGCTGCAATCTATATATTCATCTATCATAATTAGCATGGTGGCTAAGGGAATGGAGCTTGTTGAGTAGTGAGATGTGGGGGTGGCGTCATCCATTCATGTAGCCTACGTGAAGTGTCCTAACATAGTATTAGTAATTATGTTCATTAATGATAATATGGAATATTCATAAAGCTCCAACTCCACATGACTTATTTCTCAAGGCATAATTGAGAAGAAAAGTAAAGCTCATAATACTTCATACTGTATTTAATTTTCTATATACTTTACAATGGAATCCATTTGAATATTGGAGGGAAAAAAAACTTTATACAGTAAGTAAGTCAGCTGAATGACTGAATGAATGAGGGGGAAAATGATTTGCAGAATCTTTCAAAATGTAACATTCTGTGTGGATGCATTGGATCATATGTATCAGTTTTAATTCAGTATGAGAGGATGATGGCATGAGTCACATGCTCACTTGCTCACTTGCTCATGCTTATAAAATCATTGATTTTTGTCTAAGATTAGAGAAGAGACATTCTATAACCCCCTGCCCCACATCAGCAACCGAAGAATAATCATTGGAGGTAATGAATAATTTCACAGAGTAATTTATCTTGTAAAAGCTCTTGGTTCATAGAAAAACCCAAACCGGTTTAAGAGATAAGAATCTAGAAGCAGGAACTGAAAGGGACCATCCTTTGTTTGTCTGTTGACCAGGTAGGGTCAGCTAGAGGTCCACGCCTCCAAGCTCAGACCACTTGGATCAAAGTATGACATCATCCTTAGCCAATGCTCTGGGTATGTAACATGCATTTAGTCTATCATTTCAGACTCCAATGTATAGCTATCTTCATGGAATTGATATTACTCTTGAAGAATACTCCAACAGTTGTATCTTGAAACAAAAGCAAAGTAGTGTCACACATGTCACAATGAATAAATTAACAATTGTGCAATCAAAAGTTATTTTTTGCTTTCACTGCAATAATAATATTGATCAGAGCATACAGCAGCCCGTCAGGTTCTTAACTCCCTTATATTTGTATGCACTCCTTTCTATTGGCCAGCCATTGCCTGATGGTGTATAGCTGTCATGCATTCTGGCTTTGAATACAACAGACAATAGCAGATTAAAATGTGACTGTGAGGAGGTAGACAGTGAAAAAACAAAGTCTGAGACTCTGAGCAGTCTAGGTGAGCAGAATATTTGTCTTGTTTGTATGTCTGAAGTGCTTTGAAAAATGTCACTCAAGTGACAAGTAAGAAAAAGGAAATTCATTCAGGGAAGCCATTTTCAAGGAACAAGGATTGCATTAATTAACAGGAATAGGTAAGTTGAGCAGACTATTTAGTTTTACAGTCAGCCAGCAGGTTTCTTTAGCAAATGTTTGTAGAATGCCTGTGAGCACTACATGGTTGAGGAATTAATAATTTGCAGGTCAGGCACATTTAGTACTATAACAAATTTCTGAGTTACCCTTTAGCTGTGGAGGCCTCAGTAGGAGAGGTATGAGATTGAATGAGTGGGCACACTTTTTAGAACAAAGTCTATGACGTCAAATGATGGCTTCATGAAGCCTTGTTGCGGAACAGTCTATTCTAAGAGTACTCCGTAATACAGTACATTAGAAGTGCTGAGTGTAGAAGGAAAGTGAGCAGTGGTGCTTGTATTACCCATGCAGTGTCCTAACTACTAGGGAGATATATTTAGCTTTATTTGACTACACTTTTGGAGACACAGTTTAATATATTTGTTCCAAGTCACGATTTAAAGTAAGTATTAATGCCAGATTTCTTATTTCCTTTTAATATGATTCAGACACTACCTTGTGGTTAACACACATGTGTGTTTATTGGAATTTGACACATGCAGTTAACTGCTAAATTTCAAAATGAAGTTAAAGGCTAGCTTCCACTAAAACTGCTCTCATATCAATGTTAAATGTTTTTTGTTTTAAATTTTTTTTTCACTTTGAATTTGAATTTTATTAGTAAACTTCATTCATGCACGTGAACATTTTGTTTGACAATACATAAATAAAACAATTATATAAACAAGAAATTCAACAAGTGGTATAGTTTCTCAAGTAATCACAAATTAACAATAAACAATGCATCTTGTATATACAGTGGTAAATGATATTATTACAAAATAATTATATGACACGTACCAGCCTATGTTTGACAATAAAGATACATAACATATATTTATATAATTATATAAACAAGAAATTCAACAAGTGGTATAGTTTCTTGAGTAATCACAAATTAACAATAAACAATGCATCTTGTATATACAGTGGTAAATGATATTATTACAAAATAATTATATGACACGTACCAGCCTAAGATACATAACAAATGGGAATGATAATTTCGATATTGATGTTCTAAAAGAACGGGTGGGATGTTTAAATTCCCCTCGAGTATTTATGATTGTTTTAATATACTTTGTAACCACATACATGTACATGATAGCACCTTGGTTACCGAGGAAGAATATATATGCATTCTATATTCACCTGCCTTTATTTCAGCAAGCCCTTTCAAAGTTGTATTGCCATAATATATGACAGGGGCCAAGAACACAAAAGTGTTGCTATAATATATTATGTCCGGGGTGAAAAGGACATTATTTCTGCCAATGATGATAAATCAAGTTATTACAGTGAGCCACCTGCTTGAGATTTTCCAGCTTTTCTTATTCCTTGGAGGGTTAATAATCTATTAGGTTTTTCATCGTTCTATTTTCTTTATTGCCTCTTTTCTTTGATACTTATTTATCAATAAGCACAATTATTTGTTTATATTTTTTCTGAAGGGGAGTGATAGTAGGTAATTCTATTATGGTACATAATTTTGTGGCAACTCTCCTAGGAAACCAGCCACCTTACATACAAGGTTCTTGCCTCTTGGGCAATAATAATTTAGCAGGATGAGTCCTTCCACCGCTCCAAACCAAATTGAATCATCTTCTAAAACTTGATTTGCTCTTATTATCAGAGACCCCTGCCAATTCTCAAAAAGGATAATGTCAATTTCATGGAGTTAATTTCCTGTGGGATTGAAAAAAAAATGATTGTTAAACAGGATCCTCTTCAATAAGTTTCCTCATGCTGCTGACATCCTGCATGCATTACTAGTATGCAGATAGGCCTATAGGTTGTTTGTATCCACAGTGCAGTGTTTTACATAGACCTGCTGCAGTACGTATCCTACATACAGAGCAATGCTAGAGCACGTTGTACAGAGAAGCTGCCAGAGAAAAGGGCATATGGAAAGGTTATCTGCCCTCATAACCAACTGCCAATGGCATTGAGAGAAGGTTCGAGCAATGTGAGCGAGGTGTGCATGGAGTAGAGGTGTCCGTCCGTCCGTAGGCTTTGTGCACCATCAATCCCATATTTTTAGTTGTGCATGTAGTATTGTGTACATACCAACCTTGGCCTACACTGTCACCCTTATGAGTACCCTCTCTCTCTTTCTATCCTGATGAATGGCGTGACGTGTGGAGGGAGGATAGTACAGGCCAACGCTGCTGACCAAAGGTTTTTTGGCAGAGGCCCAACTCTCGCCATTAAAGAGGCACATGGGGGTTGATGGATTGACATTGCGGGCTGCCGCAGTTCCGTGGAATAAACCTTCAAATTTGTTCCTAGTGAACTTGACTTTTCACATTTCTGTGATGGTGTGATACTGTGATTGGTGTATCTTCCATTGGATGGAGTGTTGGTATGTATAGATTTAATGGCATTTGCACAAGTTGTATGCATGATATGGTATCATAATTTGTAAGCTGGGTCATTGGCTACATGAGAGTGGTATTTGTCGTTTGCAATAGGCATAGTGTGTTACTGTTTGCTTTGCACTTGCAGCAGCTCTTTACTTCTCTAGATAGGCTGTTCCGGTCATACTGTTCCGGTCATATTGTTTTATTCATACATCTACATTTGTACTTGTGGAGGATTTCTCCCGCAAAACTTTGGTTCATCACAAACTCTAATCTGGATGCCCCTGTCATTTTAAAACATAAGAAATAGATTCAGCAGTGGAGATGGACAGAAATGAGGACGGAGCAGAGAAAATTAAATTTGCTACCATTTTTTGGTCCCTTGGCCTTGTTAACAAATTGCCTGTTACACAATTCATGACCAGATCTCTGTGCATGCCTTATAGGATATGATGTAGCCAGCCTGTAGGCAAGTATATACAGTGGTGTAACTTATTTTCCCTTTTCTCCCTTCTTTTGAAATCATGTAGGTTTTCAATTTTCATTCATCTTTCTTTCTTTCTTTTTACATCTTCTTTTGCCACTCTTTGCTTCCAGTTCTTTATTTTTCTCTTATACATCCTCAGTTTTAGTGTTTCTTTGTTCTTTGTCAGTTAGAGTACCCTCTGATATTTCATTCTTCCATTTTTGTGTTTCTTTGTAAATACGGTACCATCCCTTTTTTTCTTTCTTGGAAGTTTTTCTTTGCTTGGAAGTCATATTTCTTCCTCGTATCAAAATGCCCTGTAACTTCTACATGTACTATGTCTTGTTTTTGTCCCTTACATAATTGTTATTTTGCCATATTTTTCTGTTGACAATTTACTGACTATTTATACCTCTGTCCTTTTCTTATCATAATAAAAGGTGAGTATGTTTACATTTATCTCTTACTAAGTTCGAGTCCTCCTTGTCATAAAACTATCTATTTTTCAACCAATTTTCATTCCATTTCCTTTAGTTTCTATTTAATCTTGTACAGCTAAATGAAATTATGTCCCTTCCAGGGCATCAAATTTTTATTTTTTGACCAGTTCAAAAGTGTACCACATAAAATTTACGATATTTGTTGTTGCGAGATGCGGATGAGCGCTACGTCATTGACGTTCTGGTTTCTTTCTCTTCCATTTTCATTTCCTTTCTCTTCCATTTTCATTTCCTTTACATCTGTTTCTGGGTTAGTTTTCATATATTTTATAACTTTTAATTTTAGACAAATTACTTGGAAATTATACACATTTGTTCACATCTACATTATAATATTTAACTGTTCAAGCATAGAGGAAATGTGAAAGGGTTTCCTGTTCTGTATGGCAAACAAAACAAAATCACCTCGGTACATATGGAAGATTTTCTGCTCTTTGGGGGCAAGGAAAGAGCAATGGAATATTACTCTTTTGATTCTCTGTCAGTAATGCTAACATACTGTAAAGACTCATTCAGATTTTTCTGTTAACTGAAATCCTTCTAATGATTATGCTTAAATGGGACCCTTGCAGATTATGTGGTACCAGGCCTGATAATTTCCTGATTTAAACCAATTTCCTGATTAAAAAATATATATTAAAAAAAGATTTTAAAAAATAAAATGAATAGTCCCTGAGATCGATGTAAATCCTATTTAAAATTAGGGGGGTGAGGTACTGTTTTTTCATGACTTGCTTGAACGTCTCGCCAAGGGCTCAGATTTCTAAAACAATTTTTTTTTTCTTAAACTCTCACTATCACCCCTTTGTGGTACTAACCCCACTCAAGTAAGTGAGCCTCAACCATTGTAGTTATTGGTTAAGTTACATAATAGGTTTATAATCATATAATGTCGTGACTGGACCTTAACATATATATATATATATATATATATATATATATATACACACATGTAGATCTTTAGACATACGAGTCGAGTCTGCAATTCCTGAATATTTATTATTTTGAGGTTTCCTGAATTCTCAGAAAATCTTACTGAATGTTTATAATAATCAGCAAAGTCTGTGTGCATATACCATTTGGCTTTCACGTATTGCATGTTATTCTCTTCAAAAGACATCCGTTTTCATGAAATGATATAGGAAATATACCCCACAGTGAGTGTATAGGCCCATTAGCACACAGAAATGGTTCATCTTGGCAACATTGTAAATATTTGATCGGTTACTGTTTTTTTCTTCAGATAGGGCAATTTAATGAATCATGTTGAAACCTTACTGCAACCCATTCTGATTACATACAGTACATACCGGTACATCCATGCACGGTCTGTTTTGTGTGGCTCCAATCGCAATCATGCATTCTAAGATGTGTGACTATTTGCATACATGGGTATTGTAGCAAAGTAATCTATACTGTGTTTAAACTGTACAGGCAATAATATTTGAAAAGTGTAGATCCAATTCCTTTGTGCCGGTCAATTCTTTGTCCACATGACGTGGCACGAGATCAAATGCGACTTGAATTCCCTTAGATTGTAATTGATGGTCATACCAGCAGGAAATATGGACCTTTCAATGGCTCAGATCAAGAATCGGTAGTCACTTTGAATAGCTTGTGTGTTCAGTGATATGGTATTTTGAAAGATGCATATTTGAGATTATGGGTGCGATTCAATTGGAATGACTAATCATTGTATATTAAAGAGTAAAGAGACAGTGCTGGTTATTCATGCATGTGGTTAACTGATTTCCAATGGAAATAGGATTTTGATGTTGTTGCTCTCCTATCAGTACAAATAGCGGTATAGATTTGTCTTGGAAAAGGTTGAAGACCTTCCCACTAATCCATCCAACATGAATACAAGGACTCTTTTATGAACTTGGAATGAGTTGAATGACTCCTAGCATTCATGTTATTCAAATCATGCTCACTTCACAGTACTCAGCGAAATCCCCAAGCATATGGGGAAATGTCAAAGAGATAAAATGTCATTATTCTCGATCTTTCAAAACTATCCACATGGATACGTGCAGCATATGTGCGTCATTATCTCTGAACCCTCCTTTTGAGCTAAATCAAGGATTCGTGAAATTTCTCTTTCAAGTCAATTAAAAGGTCTTTACTCTAAATACCGGGTGCGTATTATGTTCTTGAATGCCAGGTGTCATGCAAGTTCAGAAAGTCATTGCCCTTGAATAGAAACATGATGTCAATGATCCTCGGTGAATGTTGCTCTTCATCGGTAAGCCATTCCATTGTCCCATTGTGCTCTCGTCTCGGTTGGGTTTGCGTACACTAGAGTTCAACAGCGCCGGTTTCACTTATGTTCAGGCATGTGCAATGTCAACGGCCTGTAGGCTCTGTTCCGCCGTTGTCGTCTCGGCCATGTTTCGTTGTGCAGATCTAGGTTAATAAGGGTTGGAAACCATTCGGATCCTTCTCCTGGAACCATTCATTTCTTCCGCAAACTTTCTTCACATAACCAACAGGAAATTAGAATTGGAAGATCTGGCAATTCCACTTTAAGTGGGGGCACTAGGGTACACAAGGACGTTCATTTGTATCTGAAAGCTGGAAGGAAGTGGATATAAAGGTGAAGTTAAGGCAATAATTGGCCCATTTACATGATTTTTGACTGCCATTTACACTACTGGAAAACCCCATAAAAATCTGTCAGTGTTTGATAATTCTGTTTTTTGTGGTGAGTTGTGTGCATGCGCCACTTGTCGCTGCCCTGCCCTGCATGCATAAGCATGGAAGCTAGGAGAGTCACGTGACCAATAACGGGAATAACCAATGTTTTGACAGCAAGCATTTACACTGCAAACACCAGTGAAATTTCTGCAAGCATTTAAAAAACCACACTACAGAGGTAGAATTTTCGATTTGTGTTTTTTGTTGCTTCCGACGAAACACCGGAATGTGAGAAAGTCAAAGGATTTTTGCTTGCAGTGTAAATGCAGCTTACATGTAATTATATACTCTGAGAGCAAGAAGAAAGCCTTGTTTAAAAAAAGAAATGTGAAAGAGGCAAGACTTGCTTGGACAATGGCAGTTTTTAAGAAACATTAGCAATGACAGCTTTAAAAAGATTTTAAAATTATTAAATGACAATGACAATGAACTATCATTGAAAAACAGTGATATTGCAAAATACTACACAGTTGAATCAATAGACAAATAAGGGCCTATATATATTTATGATAATATATAAAACTCATTACTCTTTAAAATCAGTTGCTTGAAAACTTAGGAAGGTAAATAATTGATACTCAATCACCCAAACCTAGAAGCTTCTCACCAGTTTTCCCATGAGAAATTATGCCTGGGGCTTTACATAGTCCTATCCACAGAAACAAAGTGTGTGCTCCAGTTTATTCCAACAAACTACCCTCAAAAACAAGTTTTATTGTCAATAGTATGAAATATGGCATCTGTTTGCTAACACTACCTTCTCAGAATTGGGGTCAAGTTCGCAGAAGAATTTGTTGGCAAGAACTCTACCCATTGAAAGATCAACCCACCAATAAGTTTAATGAGTCATTTTTAAAAGCTGAGAAAATGAGTTGCTTATAACAAAAAAATGGAAAACAGGGCAAGAGAGAAAGAAAGTTCAGTGGTTTGTTCCTTGTTCCCTTTTTTACCTTCTCAGAATTAGGGTCAAGTTCGCAGAAGAATTTGTTGGCAAGAAATCTACCCAATGAGAGATCAAGCAACCTATAAGATTAACGAGTCATTATTAAAAGCTGAGAAAATAAGTAACTTTAAAATGGAAAACGGGGCAAGAGAGAAAGAAATTTCTTTGGTTTCGTAGTTCCCTTTTTGTAGAGTAAAATGGCGCGTGTGTTCCCACTATGAGAATAAAGGCCTTGACCCGAGGACTGTGTACACTCACAATTGTGCCTTTCCGTGTGAGCGTTAGCGCCATTTAGCCCTTCTTCAATTCTCTACATCCCCCCCCCCCAATCTGCGTCATCGTCTTGTTGACCCGAGGTTCACCTGAATGAGGTCAAATCTAATTGTTAGGGAGAAAGGCGGCAGGAGTTGGGTGGAACTGGATTGGATCCTTTCCACGTGTGTAGCTAGAGCTAGCGTATGTACTCGTATAGGAAGGAGGCTATGCAGAGGCCATTTTGCCAGGGCTGGTGTACAGATAAAAGCTGTAGCCGTGTGTTGCTGCCGCTGTCTGTGTACTGTGGTTTTAACATATGATTTGCATGAGGATAGCTACTAAACTAATACTGTGAGGCTACATTGCAGAAATGGTTAGCAATGCATTTTCAAATATTTTATAGATAATGACCAAACAAAGAACTAAGTTTTTGTGTTTTAAAATCAATGAGGCTTTTTTTTTTCAAGTGATGAAATAATTCAAATAATTTAAATAATTTAAATAATTTTGAAGTACTTCCTGACATATTCAATGTTAAAAGCAAGTAAAATGCCATTTTCTTTTAACTAGTACCAAACAAAAATAGCTTGTGATAGTTGGAAAAGTTAGTCATTTCATACAATTCAGACATTTCACAGACTTTGTTAGAGTAGTAGTAGATTTGTTTTAGGCTCTGTTTAAAGCAGAGCTCCACACTTCCTCTTTGTTAGGAGAAGGGGGGTGTCTGCACTGAAATTTTCCTGGGTTTGTATGCATGGACTCTGTTAAGATTTCAAAATGTTTAGGGTCCAGAGTGTATGCCTTGAACACTGGAAGAGCCTTTAGTGTGGAGCTTATGCTTTGAAAGGTTGCTCCTTTCAAAGCTTCCTCATCTGCACATGTACTACAACTATAAGAGGCAGATAGTATTTCATGGGTAATATTTCATTAGCCATGCAATTCTAGAATACAACTTGATACGGGCCTATATTGGCTTGATGTACATTTGTTTGTCCTTGCCCTGTCTTACCATACTGAAGTCTGTTTATTTGGTTGGACCGTTGGATGATTGATGAGGGAAGAGACAGATGTATGCTTTGGTAGCCATGGACTACAATTGTGGTCAACAACAGCAGAAGAAATACATTCTTGTTTACTCCGACATTCCCTCAAAGACAATTGCTCATCCACAATCAATCTTCATTTCACCTTGGTACATTCACCAAGCTAAGATGGTCAAAGAAGTTTTTCTATTGTTCAGGGTGTTCAGTTGATGACAGGTCTAAAGAATATGGCTGCTACAAATAGACACTGGCCAAGGGCAAGTAGATTTATTGATCAGCTTGGGCCAGTATATGAACAATCGTACCTGGACAAACCACTTTAAACCCTAGTGTTACCATGTAGCATGCATAGGGTCAGTTTAATTATGTGGGTTATAGTTGGTTTATGACCTAAATCATTTCATCAAATTGTCAAACCAACATCTTTCCCCGTTGATGGTAATTTTTTGTCAGGCCCCATTCTATAGGTTCCCGGCTTTGGATGTTATAAAAAATATTACTGTAGCATTTTGACCAGGTTTAGGGCAGGGAATGAGTAGGTAGGACTACAGTGTTGATTCCAGGATTGGCAGAGCTAGGAATCCAATTTGTGTTAAAGATTCACCGTGGAGCAATAATTGTACGAGTAGTAATGAAATGAAATTTCTGACATTTCTTACAGCGCTTGGATAATATGTTGCTAATATTTCCATATATATGATACCAACAATTATGACAAACAGTTTTTAGACAAGAACTGGTATGAAACAATGCAGCTTTCAAGTTTATATACTTTGTAGCCCTCATTGAAGTTGACGTTCTGTTTTGTTTTTTCTTATTTTTTGTGCAGGACTGAATACGATCAGCAAGAAGCTTGGCCTACGACTACTTGCACCTCGGAAGAAGATCAACGTCCTCCTGATTGGCAATCACTCAGCAGGAAAAGCTCCTTTATCAACTGGTAAGATTCTCTTCTTTCCCTCAAAAGAATATCCCCTTTCATCTTGGTTTGTTCACTTCTTTCTTTGGTCTGAAATACTAGCAATGTATTGATGGCTGTAAGGAGAAATTTCTTCATTAACAAGTGAGATTTGCTTTAAATTTGGAAGTTTTGTTTTTCATCTATCTCTGGTTGACAGTGGTAGTGTAATGGCATAGAGAAAGAGATCATTCATGTTCAGTGGTGATATTTATCCAAGCAAAGCATTAATTTCCTGCAGGATTTCAGTTTACCCTGGCTTTAGATATGGACTGATTGCTAGGGATTGAATATAATAGTCTGTTCTGGTATAAATGCTTCTACACCCATCCTCCACATGATTCCAACATACTTAGCAATCAAATAGATTAAACCTAACCTTTACTCTCTTTTTCCTTCAAGCATATATAATACTAGTCTCTCTTTGTAGACTATTCACTTTTAAATATGGCAAAGGCTTACTATTGCATGTGTACCCTCTCCTCTTTCCCTGTTGATATTAGTTCTGCCATTGGAACAGTACTTGAAGTTGTCCCCTTAACCTGGTTTTGTCTCTTTTCAACAATACTCTTTCTCTCAACTTGACTGTCTAGGTATGTTGATGGTTGCCACATTTATTTTCTATGTGATGTTCAACTTTTGTTTGAATGGTTGTTAGATACTGGTCTTTGATAACTTTCAGTACAAATATTTTGTTACTTATTCAAGTGTCTTATCCATCATGGTGGTAGGTATTATGGAAGGATGAAGTGACAGAAAACTTTTAGATTCAGGAAAAAAAAATCAGAAAGTAAAAACTTTATTACAGGACATCATGATAAACATGTTGTCTCTGCCATCATTAGTTGACATGAGCTTAGAGATTGGAGTATAGAGACATTTGCCTCTCAGAAAGTAAAGCGCAAACATTGTAAAGTATATCAGGTCAACATTGTTCGTAGGTTAAGGCCATTGCAGGCCTGGTCAAGATCTTGAGGACAGTTCTCAAGATAGCATTGACCTATAATGTAGGGCATACTTGTTTATAAAGATGGTTGTGGGTTTCTTTTTTTTCAGGATAGCCCATAAGAGATGGGGTTCAGACAGATTGTAAGGGGTTAAACATTGTTCCAGATATAGTTATTCTCTTTCAAGTAAATTATAGGGTTTTCTTTTGTTCCATAGGTTCTTTCATTCTGTCCCAGCCACACAGTTTGTCCATCAGGTAAATGAATGGTGAATGGATGACTACAGGCCTTGTCTTTGAGCAGTCCTCAGCTTTTGTCCCCTCCTCCTTGCAAGAATGGCAATGACCTGCTTTCACTCTAATGTACAAGCAAGTGATGGCCCAAGGTTGTCTAAGATTAGCTCCAAGACAGCTTTAACAGCCAAAACAACAAGTCTGTGGTGAATTGTTTTCTTCAAATGTTGGTAATGGCCTCTGTCATCAAGATGAAAGTAGATCATTACACAAGCATGCCCTAGACCTGCTAGACCTGCTAGTTCTCAATCAAATATATTTATTTGGGTTTCTTTTAAGGCTGAAGACAGATGACCAATGACAATGCTGAGGTCAAGTAATAGAAAACAGACAGTTAGCTTGAGGTAACACAGACAAGCCTTGAATTGACCTGAATTGAATGGTCAAGGCTATATGAGGTCTGCCGATGACCATTTCGATGTAGTCTTGATTGGACAGGCTTTATTTTCATGTGCCGATGGAAGGAATCGGTCTTGAGCAAGATATGGACAACAGGAGGGTAAGCCTATGTCTTTGATGTGGATATCCCTGGAAATATCTAGGTATTTGTATAGCAGATTGCACTATCACTAAACATATTGACATCCGATTAGGCACATGATTTTGTGATACAGTTCCAGAGATTGTTAAACATTTTGAATGATTGCTTCAACAACTTCTGGTCTGAGCGCAGAGACTAATATTTAGCAATGGCTAGTTCATAGCTAGCCATTGGCCAAACTGCGACGGTCAGTATTACATTGCCTGGTACACACGCTTCATGGCATATCCTCTATCTCATTTAATATTCTTTTGTTGTACTTTGTCTGGCAGCATATTCTAAAAGAGCACTCGACATTGGTCAGTTCTCCAGTTGGCTGTTGAGAGGTGCTGTCCAACTGCATTGAGCTCTGCATGCGTCCAGTTGGTCAGTTTGTGTATCCCCTGGACAAGACTTAAGTTGTGTAGCAAGGCCATGTGAGGCTTGTGTCCATAGGAGAGCGAGGCTGACTCAAGGCTTTCTCAGGTCAAAGCCTTGTAGGTGATGAGGATTATTAATCAAAAAATGCAAACTGACCATGTGACCAGGGCCATGAACGTGATTGGAGGACCCTCACAGACTCTTGTTTTGTTACGTGGAGATATAGGCGGGAACCTCTGCTTATTTTAGTCTTTCTTATTGTGTAGAGCTAGGAGTTTGGTCATTCCATGCTTTTGCTGCAGCGTGTATTGCATGGGAAGGTCCCTCCATATCAGTTGGTCATTGCGGTGGTGATCGAGGAACAACATAATCTTTCTTTTTCAACATTTTTTGTGCCTTCTGCGTTTGATCTGTTACCACAACCTTGGTGCTTCATTAGCGCAAGAGCTTGGATTAACCTGACCTGAAGTAAATTAACCCAGGTGCTGTGATAATTGTTATATCTCCTTTTCTCATTCCAAGTGCCTTTGTCTTCTGCGTAGGATTTTTGGATGGGTAATTAAGGAGGAGGCAACGCCCATTTCATTTTTCGGAGGCAGCTTCACGATTGTTACAGGAATACTTTGCTGGGTTGTTATGTGATGTTGCGGAAATGAGATACTCATCTGTGGCCATCAGCTTCTCAAGTTCACTACCATGCTTGAAATTTGATTATCTTACTTGTTAATCACCTTCAATGGTATAAGATTTCAGGACAATTCTGCAACGGTATGAAAGTGTTGGTGTTGGTTTTTATGTTCCTTGCCTGATGTCATTTTTCTTCATTGAATGTATTATGTGCCCCAGTCGTATTTCTTTTTATGTTGCTCTCCATTTTTTTTTGTACCTGAATCTTCTTTTCTTTTTTTTTCTTCTTTTTTTCAAGTCGTATTTTCATTGAATAAGTAATCTGAATGACTGTCCATAAAATAATTGTCAAATTTATTAGTCTTTCCAACTCATTTCTCCCCTTCTGGTTCTTTTTTTCAATTATTTTTTTCTTCTACCAGTTTGTTTCATTTGGGTGCTCATTATTTTTACATGACCATATTATATCATACTTTGAAATAACTGCTTAAAAAGATATATAAAATTGTTAAAGTTCTTTCAGCTATGTCTGTATTTTATGCATTTCCTTCCCATCTCTCTCTCTCTCTCTACTCTCCCCTTTTCCCATCTTCCTTTCTTCTTTCTACCTTTTCTTTGTCTTTTTACCTCTCATGATTTTTGTTTTTTAATAATTTCTCTTTTTCTTTCTTTAGGTATGTTGAAGAACATGTTCAGAGGACAGGAGTGGCTATTGAAACCCAGGGTTTCTCCTTCATTACCAGTGGACGTAAACGGGAGTCACTCACGGTAAGAATTGCCATCCACTTCTCTCTCTCATTCCCTCCCTCTTTGTAGAGCACAAATGGAACGTCTTCTCCATACACTAGGTGTCTTGCGGGCCGAAAATCAATCAGCTTAGGTTCAGTGTTACAAGCTTCTCTTACTTTCTGTGCTTGAAGTTTGTTTAAAGATGTGGATAGTCGATTGCTTAATTGTAGTGCACTAAATGATCACATTGATTGGGGCAGTATTCTACACTCACACTGCTGTATGTCATTACATAGTGTGCTAGTTTTTTTTGGGGGCGGAAATCATTAATTTTCATTGTGCTAACAACTAATTGATTTTTTAAATTACATTAATATTAGTAATTGTTGATGCATAATACGAGCAGAGTTAGAAAACCTGGACATTTATCATGAAGAATTGTTGTAGAAGCTTTCACAGACATTTAGCAGCCAAGCAAGAAAGATAATTTTTATTATAATCTATTTTCTATTCATTTTATAATTTGTGAAAAACCATATAATACTAATAAGTTGGAAGTCATACAAAAATGAACAGATTACTTGAAGAAGCCTCTACTTCTGTTTTGTTTGTATCATGCTTTTGCATGGTATCTTATAATAATTTGGCAAACCGCGGAAACTGCGGCTGACCATATGGAAATAGTGAAATGGACAATGTCTGTCTGTCTGTCGTTGGCCACCAACCAGCGCTCTGACCATTCTAGCGGTCATCCTATTGGTCACTTTCTGGCGTGGGGTCAGTCGAGCTCAGACTGACTTGTGTCCATTCCATTAGCGATTGTCCAGAGTCCTCCTCCGGCCGATAGGAATGAGCAAGCAAGCGTTGGCTTGCCCCTTTGGCTTGGCCTGCTGATGGTCAGCAAGCCCCTCCCCTTCGCTGTGTTGAATGAGGAATTAACTGCCAGGAAGGTCAGGTTCTCAATAGGTGATGAAATATAAGTGCAGTAACTTTGACCACATTTGCACACCCATTCTTGCTCCCATATTTGCCCCTTTCCCAAATCTTACACAAAGGGCATTCGTTGAGTTGAACAATGTCCTAACGAACTGTCCAAATCCATTTATTAAAAGACTTATTGTGGATAATTTTAAAGAGGTGCAATTATTTAAATTTTTCATTTTCATCTTCATGAATTCTTGCTACTGAATCATCAGCACTCCATATTGGCTTTTCACATACTTATAGGAATAAAGCTTAGAATTAATCTTTTATTATCTCTCTGCAATACTGCACTTAAAATTGTCCAAAAATTATTGATGATTTTTCTTTTTTCTTTTTTTTTCCCTTTAAATTCTTAGGACATTGGCCTTTGCAACAAGAGGGCGCTCTAAGTTCACTTCCCCTTCACATAATCTTCACATTAATTCTAGAACCACAAGTGTATTATGTGGCCTGTCTATACCTCTGATAAAAACCTCTCATAAACCCTTAACCCAAACATGTGTTTGCTTGTAGGGAATGGAATGCTATGTTTGTTATCTTATTCCTTTATTTTGTCTCTTAATATAACTTTCATTTACATTTACAGCCCACCCCAAAAAAAAAAAAATATCCACCTGTCTGTACTTTTGCTGTATTGAAACGTTTAACTGACCGATAATGGACCATGAGAAGTAAAAAAGTTTTACATCTTATATTTACATGTAACCATGCATGTGGGACTGAAAGTGAAGTATAGCAAACCTGTGAAGAAAATGGTCTTGAATTTCACATTTTGCATCCATGAAGTCTTTGAGTAGGAAGCTGGAAAAAAACTTGAAAGAACCTCCAATCCTTAATAAGGTGGATTTGATCCTTTACAGTGTTGAAAGTCAGTTCAAGTCCAGGAGTCACCGCCTTGCAATCATTAACTGCTGGGTTTCATGATCGCAAGACCCTAACCTTTTTATTTTACATTCTTGAAACATCACAAAAATCAAGATTTGGAAGGTATGAACACACTTTCAAAATGTGTTAATCCATTTTTTATTGATTGAAAGTTGTTTCATAATATTTTTAAAGATACTACTAGAAAATTTTAGCTCATTTTCTTCAGCTGGTCTTCATGTTACCTTCAGTCCAATATGTTCAAAAGAATTTAGAAGTCCTACACATATTTTTGGTTAAACGTTAACATTTAACAGCAGTTCAACAGAAAAAGAAAAAACAAACATATATTGTAAGTATGTACAGATTTGCAGTCAATATCTTTTATGTTGTCTTCCTTTTAGTAAGGTGTTCATTCTCTGTTGCTTATAAAGAAGCATTAGTAATCTTTCTTTTTTTCTTTTATTATATAAGGCTGCAAAATGAAGCACTTCATTTTGCTTACATGTAGATCAACTCGATATAGATTTTATGCAAATTTTGAAAGGAAGAGACTTGATAGGGGGGTGGGGGTTCTACAGCATAATCAGTATGAGGATTATGAGAAGCATTAATGTGAGCTTAATCAGCTTTCTGCTGACATCATTAGTTTGTATCCAAGGTGCAATGTATTAGCCTTTTGCATTGTCAGGTTGAGAAAAGCCCCCCCCCCCATGTTTTTTCCTAAAGAATCCTATTTCCTAAGCCTGTACCTAGAAGGGTTTTGCTGCAATCCTCTATTTCAGATGACTTCATTAATAGGCCAAGCCCTAAAGAGTGCCGCCCCCTCATTTCAAAATCCTGGATAGTCTACTCCTTCGAATTAGCAACTGAGGAAATGAGTTAAAATTATTCTTTTTTAACAATGATAATAATCAAGTGAAAATGTATTACACAAAAAAGCAAGAATATGTATTTTTTTCATTTTTATTTGTATCATATTTCTTAGAATCATATTTCTTAGAATCACTGCACCTATACACATTTCTTTACTCGTGAGAGTAAAAGAAATAATAACCACATTTTGAGAAGGAAACCAATTAGGTACTTTTAAGTTTTCAAAATTAGTCTGTAGATATGGCATATGAATAGGTAAATATTGATCACAAAAACACTTTACTTGCATAAAGGTGAAGTCGGATTATCTAGCATTAAAACCTTTTGGGTTTCATATCAGGCTGGCTGAGACAAATGACCTCACTTTATATGTATCACTTGGCTGAGTGGCAGTCGGGTTAGCAGGGAAACTCATTCACCTTGCCTGTTTTCCATGTTTGCAGGCCAACCAGCCCCCAATGTAAAGCAAACTGAGCGCCAAGGTTGTCTGGCTGGCGGGGGAGTGAGCTGCCCTGGCCTGGCCTGGCCTGGACGGTTGCTGGACATTGCTCTATAATATAGCCGGTCATTACATAATGACTGGCATGTAAAGTCAGCGACAGTGGGCGAGTCCATTTGAGCAACAGTCATCCAAGGCTAGGGGAGGTTGCCAGAGTTATTCGGAGAGCGTAGGGGATAATTAACAGCACATTATTATGTGTTATTTCCCATTTAAACCCTTCATATCATAGACATATTTAACTTTTTGAGTATTAATTATTTCAATGCCTGCACCTTTAAGGAACAAATTTAACCCTATTACCTTAAGGATTCTGTAGTTTTAATATTATTAGCATCATTTGGAGGCAATTTTTAAGCAGTTATCAGCAATTTTATTATGTTGGATCCGGGTATATTATCGCATGTAATCTGTTTAAATCTTGTGATCATTAAGTTATTAATGGATCTTTATTTCATAGGAAATACATTTCATATGTCTTTCTTAAAGTGGTCGTAAGAGAAGATTGTCAATATCACCTTGTAAGCCTATAAAATATAATACATTTAGATTCATATGTAAACAGGGCTTGGGGCTAAGAGGCAAAATATTTGGGATCAATGTAAAAGCTCTTGCAGAGCTGCCAACCATTCCGTTTTTGCTGGAATTACTCCTTTTTTTCTCTAAATTACGGTAGTACATTTTTTCTTCATAAAATACGTTTTTTTTATAAATTTTTAAAAATTTTTTACATTTTACATACCACACGTCAAACAACTGCCCTAAAATGTTGATTTGATCACAAATTCAATAGAAAACTAAATTTAAAGCATACTTAAACATATTTGAAGAGAAAAATATTCTCAAAAAGAATGAAATGCCGATAATACCAAAATAACAAAAAAATATACCTGCTTGTATGGAAAAAACAGCATGAGGAATGGACATTTCTGCATTGGAAGTATGTCGCGCGTGGTTTTAAGTTTCGTTTTAATGAATTCCTTTTTTTTGCTTGAAATTCCTTTTTTTTTGCCATCATGGTTCCTTTTTTAGGTCGCACAAGGTTGGCAGCTCTGCTCTTGTTGAATAATATTATTTTATGATTTCATAACACAAGGAAATTAGAGGTGGAAATGAGTCTCGAAAACATCTTAATTTTTACCTGTATGAAAAGGAAAAGAATTTTACCAAAGGTAGCAAGACCATCTACTCTTTCAGTGTTTAGTTTCTTTTCATGATTATTATCAATATTTCATTCTGTCTTCTGTTACATCATGCTTATTCAGAGATATTCTATTTTTCTCAAGAGGTGCTCTGTTTATGTACACACTATTCTTTTCATTTTCCTGAAATTTATCTGTAATGTTGGTAGAAAGCAAAGTTTACAAGATATGAGCAAATGTCTTGCCTCGTGTACATTCACAACACGAGTCTAGAGATGATATTCTTTTCCAGATATGTTATATAGGGAGCTAGGATATATATGAGCCATTTATTCCATAGGCATTCACAATACAAGAGTGGAGATAATGTTCTGTACATACAGTTAATGTTGAGTACTAGCCACCATCCTTCCTCCTCCATATCATCAGACCAACCATTTGTTACCTCCAGACAGGTATTGTATCACACTCAAGGCCAGACAATTCTGATTATACATGTCCCTCTGATCAATTATCTCTCCCACACCCCTCCACTGAATAGGAGATTAACCATACCTGCCAATCATTCCACTAAACAGCCAATCAGGAGGCAGACCTTCATGCACCAATGACAAGCCCCTTTTCCTTATCTTACTTTAGAAGGAGTGGGGGAGGGGCTATTTTTCATTATCCTGAGCAGGAAATACAATGGAATGCAAAATTTGAAAAACAAAATTCCAAATGAAGAAGACAAGGCTATATACATGTACATGTAGTTTGTGATACACAGTTGTTACCACCTCATTCCAAGTTATTTGCAGTTTGGTTGTATCCAAAAGTATTTAACATAAAGGAAAGTGCAAAGCAAAATACTTTAATTTAAAAAAAATTGTTGAACAAATGGGGATCTCTCTGTAAAAGGGTATATTTATCTTAATAAAGAAACACCCACAAACCAGTGATATAGAATGTTTAAACCATACATGTATGACATGGACTTGGATATATTCAATCTTTACATTTTGCAATAGATTATCATACGCATGTATGAAGCTATTGCATGTTACTATTTAAAGGCACTTGGTAACATTGTTCAGATGAGAGAAAATGGTGCTAAGGTAGTGACTTCAATGCTAGATGTACAATTAAAGGGACTTGGTAACATTGTTCAGATGAGAGAAAATGGTGCTAAGGTAGTGACTTCAATGCTAGATGTAAAATTAAAGATAATCTGAAAGTTTGAGTGAAAACAGACCATTATTAATGATAAAAATTGGGAAAAACTGATCTGATCGATTCCTTAATTCTCCCAATTATATTATTACAATTTAATTACATTTTAGGTGAATGTAAGTTGTAACAAAGCTATGAAATGGCTCTTTATACCATTCCAGACATTTAAGTGTTGAAAGATTGTTAAAATCATGTTTTATTTCTTACTTTCAAGGAAAAACTGTTGGGAAAAATCAAAAATGGTTCGGAGAATTTACTGTTAATCACTGTTTGAGGGTGTTGACCAGTGAGGTCTTCAAAGAAAACCATAAATATCTTTGTGATTTGAGAATTTTTTCCAGGATTTTTTGCATACTAGAGGGTTAGTACAGTAGAAGGAATATATAATAAGTAACATTTCATACAAAAATTACGCAGTTTTTTCATCAACCTTCAACAATGTTATCGAGTCACTTTAAAGGGATTGGGTATCTTTGTCTCAGATTCTAATCAAAATCCTGGATTTAGCTCATGATGCAATCATAATTATAAACCTGTAGGTCAGTCAGGAATCCCATGACGTTTACAAGCCGATCGCCTGTCTGATTATCAAACATATTTATGATTGGAATTCAAAATTTCAAAAACCGTTTTCCCAGCGTTTTTTATTTCACTACAGTCTATTGGGGATAATGAGTACCGGTATGGTAAAACCGGTCACTCAAAGATTTTTACTTTTTTGAAGCACTTCATGATCATTTTGAAGCACAATTTTTTAGGGCTTCAATTTATACCATATCACAGACGCTGATAACACGTAGGGCCATGCATCTGAGATTTGGCATTATTAAACAATGCCTTTAAGGTTAATCATGCAAATGTTTTTGGAGCTCCTCTTGACATGCCCGCAAAATCCATCACCCAGAATAACTTCTGCCCCAATTGAAGAGCCATTTGTGCAATGCCTTGGCCCTGAAGAAGATTGTGTAGGGATAGTGTGAGGCATCAATGTGTGACATCCAGTATGCTGGTATATACAATCTATTAGAGAGCAGATGGAAAAGAGGGCTCTCGCAAAGTGCAGTTGGGTTGAAGATGGCATAAGGAGCAGTGGTCTAATATGCTATCACATTTTCTTGAATATTCATTTTGTTTTCTGCTTTAATCCAACTAGTCATGGACCTATTACTGTGCAGTAACATTTTCATTTAGGAAAGAGACATACTTTTTATTGGAATGGTGTTAAAAATACATTAAAGATATGCCCTCCTAGTGCTCCCACAGTGATGATTCAAGTAGAATTAGGATGAGAATGGCATATTTTGTCTTTTCTTTCATTTTAATAAGCCACATTCAGCCTTTAACTTTGTATTGCTTTCTGTTTGTTACTGTATCATTGTACTTTAAGTTTGCCAAGATAGCAGGCATAATTGTCCTTCTTGTGTATGCCTGTGTGATCCAATACACCCAACAACATGTGCCACTAATAACATTTACATTATAGCAAGTGCATGAAGCTTGTGAAGATGTACCTCCTTCTATCCTTCATGTAACTCACACCCGTAGCCCACTCCGTAGCCCACTCATGAGATGTACATACATGTAGGGTTTTGTGTTGCCTGAGGGCAAATGTAATACACTTAGACAAACATGTTTTCCATTCTGCTGCCTCCCAAAAGGAGCTCGACAATGGCCGGAGCTCAAGCAGAAAACTCGACTTCATAGTTCATGTATTTTATGTTCCTGTACACTATGGTGATAGAAGTTGTGGAGGGTAGTAGGGTAGAGTAGAAGGGGATGAGGTTAGGGTATGTTGTTAATAACTTAGGTTAATGTTTTACAGGTGAAAGGAGTATAGGATGGTGTAGGGACAGAATGCTCAAGGGGAGGAGTAGAGGGGGAAACCCCATTTCTTCATCAGAGGCTGGTCTGTGTTTTTTGTACTGATCATACAGGTACTTTATCTAGTTTAAGTTCAGGAATTGTTTTTTCAACATTTACGAAAAAATATGCATTTGTCATAATTCTTATTGTGATATATATGGCATGGAATAGAAGCATATGTTTAGATACAAATCTACATCAAAAAACAATTAAAGTTAGATATAACTTTGGAAAGCATGTGAAGTCATCTTTAGATATCAAGTATGCAATTGGGGAAAAGGTTGACTTTATTACGATTTGTCTTTCCAGAAAAAAATTTTCTTGCAGCAACTGTCTTGTATATCTTGCAGATGAATGCTTTCCATATGTATCAATTTCAGATAATATTCTACCGGTATTCCTATTTTGTAAATCTGAAGAAAGAAAAAAATGGGAAAAGGGAAAAAGTCAAAGGAAAACAATCTATTTAAAGTGGAATTTTAGTTTTTCTGGTCGAGTTTCCAAAGCTAATTAAGGAAACCTGTTTCTTGATGCACACACACAAGAAATTACTGATTTTTCACCAAATCCTTGAGCCTTCCAACTGTCTAAACACTGTTGACTTCCTTTAACAATAATCGATATATTTTGCATCAACTGTCTCGTTTATATGGACTTTTCAATTAAAAATGTACTGGATGCACTTTATATCATGATATATATACTGTCACTTGACATAAGGCCATAGTGTGTAAAACTGAGATTCAGTTTTTGCATTTTAAATCTGAACATCTTGAAATTTGTTTTATCTTTATGCAGGGAAATGCCACACTTCACCTGTACCCCCACTTCAAAGAGCTGGCCAAACTGGAAGGTAAGTTGTTTTAAAATGCCTTTTTCACGAATCACAGTAGTTTAAAAAAAATAATTAAAGGTACTAAATTACATTTTTGAAATTGTCATAAAAGTAGTCAAATTGTTATATCAACTTGTCTTACAGAAAAAGACACATTATTGAAAGTTATCACTTCGGGAATAGCTGTTCATTTTCTGGGGGCAAAAATGGTAGGAATTTTATTCATACCACAGTACAAAGTACTCTAAAAACAGGCTTATTTTATAATTTTTAAAGAAATTGCCTGAGATTGTCACTACCATATAATCCCCTTTTCCCAATCATCCTTAGGCATGATTTTTTTAAATATGGAATTTCAAAAGTTAAAAAGTACCTTTAATAGTATTCATGTTAGTTGTATGAAAGTCTTGGAGGAAATATGGCAGAATTAACAGCAAAAGGAGGTTTTCAACAAACTGATGTCAGCAGTGGGATAGAATCTGAAATATCCAGTCTATATACGCTTCATCTGCATGCTGATATGTTAATGTTGAGACTCTATGACTATCAGCTGCCCGGTGAAGTGTATAGAAACTGGTAACATGCATCAAGATATCCCTGGATCTGTAGGAAGGCGTGTTTGAATCACTCTGAAAATATGTTTATGATATGGATTTTATGGAATACTGCAATAGTATCCAGTTGTGTATTTGTTTATATTCTAAGTTTTTGTTGCTGAGAAAGGGAGTACATGTTAGGTTGTAAATTGGTATTCTCCACATGTACTTCACATCCTTGGTCCATTCTAAATGAAGATACAGAGCTCTGATACCATTGCTGCCCCTTATGTTCTCAATCATTTTCCCTCTTCCTCGTTTGCTCTCCCTCTCACTATATCCCGCCTTCACTTTCCCCCTCTTCATCTCTGCCTCTCCTGTTCTTCCTCTCTCCTCTCTTATCCTTTCTTTCTTCCCTCTTTCCTATTTTCCTCCTTCCCTTCCCCTTCCTTTGTATCTCCCATAATCCACTACTTTAATGTATGTACTTCCTGTTTCTTATAGTCACTCGCATCCCAACAATGAGGCACATGTATTAATCATCAATTATTATCACACAATCAAATATAATTCAGAACAGAAAAGACAACTTAATTTCTACCTCATGGAAACTTATCACAAATGCATTGCAGCTGGAATCTACAATTTGATTAAAAACTCGGAATTAAGTTTCTGCAGACAATGATAATGTTGGATGAATAACAATTTAAGCATGCGAGTTGCACTTTTGAACTTGACTGAATCGCATTATTCTGCTCTTTGCCCGAAAACCACCAACTATTAGGGTATACTTTCCACTCACATTGTGGCTTTGTTTACATAGGGTCTGCGGAGTTGAGGGGTTGTTGGATTGTAAAATGCTTCAGACTGGAGGCAGACTTCTAGTCTGCTCCAATTGTGGGCCTGCGTTGCGTTAGTTATGATTGTGTTAGTTATGATGCCGTTTGGACCTGGAGCCACCTTGACAGATTGTGCAGACTCAGTATTGTGATATAACTAGTGAAATACAGCATGGCTTTTGGGGCTTGCCACATGAGTAGTTTTACATTATGGATATTACAAGTATGACTAATACTCCTTAACTTCACTGGCTTTAAGGAAATTATGATACTGAAAGATGGATAGATTTTTATTGAAAGTAAGAATAATAAAGGAAGCCAAAATAACATGATCCATCTGGGTTTAAATTTGTCTAATGTGTCATAGAAGAAAGCCTATATGATGCACTAGATCCTCCACTGTCCTGTCTTTGTCTTTCCATTATCACTACCAGATAGAAGGCATTATTTTGATTGAGATGAGACATAACAATTGGAGATATGCCATCCTTAAAGCCTTGTTCATATATGACGAGTCCAAACCACTGCATTGTTTTTTTTTTGTGAAGTAAAGTAATACACTTCACATTTCTCTATCATATGACACAGAGCTCTCTGAATACGTGCAGGAGCTTTGTTGCACTCAGTTCCCATTCATTTACACGTTTTAAAAAAAAACGTGGCGTCTGTTTTGCAGTGGTTTCCCCATCATATCTGAACGAGCCTTAAGGGATATAATTTACTAGTATTCGTAACCTGAAAAAAGTATGGAGGGGGGAAACAACTAAAAAACACACAGAAATTATTATTAAAGGTATAGCCCAGTTTTGGAAACGCCCCTCTGTCAAAAAAATTAAAATGGAAGCTCTCATTACCAATCATGTGAAAGAATATGTTTTGACTAATACGTGATGATACAAATTTTGCCGGGAAAGTCGGGAAACCACCTACAATTGATATATTTGGTAAATTATTATATCTATTGGGACCAAATAGATATCGCGCACGTGGTCGCGTAGTCCCATATACATCTTTCTGTGTACAGTGCTTGTAATTTTACCAAGACTGGGCCAAATTTCTTATCATTTTGATGATTCCAGAACCTTGCAGTACACACCAATACTTATATGCTAGATGATCAACCTTTTCTGATTGATTCCACAACGTTTCTTTCACAATGCAATCGCATGACCAGAACTGGTCTTTCTCTTTAAATGTTAACAGTGGCCATGTATTCAGCAAGAAACTTTTGTGAATTTCAGTTATTTCTGAAATTTGGACCATTTGCTTCAAAGTTTGATTCATACATTTCAGGGTTGATGGTGTGGGTCTAGCAATACATCTGTATTGTTTTCATAAGGATGAAAATAAGAATTTGGAGAAAGTGTCTTCCAGTCAACATGAAGATAAGAGCTTAGTCATCATTGATGTCTACTGTTCTACGCCGCTACATCTAGTTGCATTGTGAAGTATGTTTCAGGGAAATGCAGCATGATGTAGTGGTGTAGCTCGGTAAGACCATTCCAACCAGCCTGCAAAGTATGGAGCACACCACACCCTTCAGTTCATTTTCTAACAGAAACTTAGTATTCAAGTGTGTTTTAGATATACGTTTTCCAAATATTATGTTACAAAATATTAAAGGTAAAGACCAGTTTTGGAAATGCCCCTCTCTCAAAAAAATGAAATGGAAGCTCTCATTACCAATCATGTGAAAGAATATGTTTTTACTAATACGTGATGATACAAATTTTGACGGGAAAGTTGGGAAACTTCCTACTAATTGATATATTTGGTAAATTATTATATCTATTGGGACCAAATAGATATCGCGCACATGGTCGCATAGTCCCATATACATCTTTCTGTGTACGGAGCTTGTAACTTTACCAAGACTGGGCCAAATTTCTTATCATTTTGATGATTCCAGAACCTTGCAGTACACACCAATACTTATATGCTAGATGATCAACCCTTTCTGATCGATTCCACAACGTTTCTTTCACAATGCAATCGCATGACCAGAACTGGTCTTTATCTTTAAGACCTTTGTTTTATTGTAGATTGTAGATTCATATGCCAGTATTGGACTAAAATTTACAACTTTTGCTGGTTTCAAGCTTTTTTAAAGTCAAGTTAACAAGGTGACTTAGACCAAGGTCTCTTAGCTGTTACTTTTATAAACTTGATGTAGATTTAGTTAAAAGTCCACTGTTGAAACTATCATTGTTTATTTTTATATGTTGAATATGGGCTTTGTGGTCTAAATATATATTCTGAAACTGGAGAACTAGTTGCACATTATAGTTCTATTTTGAGAACACTAGCAAACATATTGTTGAAATAAGCAACCAAAATGCATCAAAGCAAATGCAAATAAAACATGTATTTTTTTTAGACAACCATCAATAGAAAGACCATCCCTGCTAGACTACATTTCTTTTCTCCCTTGAGAGGTAACATGTATTAGTTGCACTGTATATTACAATGGTTCCAAAGTGTTTGCTCCCTCTGTAACATGCTGTTTTTTCCATCCTGCAGGAGTGGTGGAATACCTGAACACTGAGGTGATCACGTCCAAACAGAAGAAGTTCAGCCTGGTTACCTTTGTGGACACCCCTGGATTGGTGGATGGTGACATGAAGTACCCCTTTGATGTGGAGCAGGCCATCTTGTGGCTAGGTAAATCAACGGAGAGTAAATGTTTAATATCGTCTGTTGAGAGGCAGGAGGAAGTAAACTCTGTGTTGACTTAACACCCTTCTAGCACTTGAGAGATGATATATCAGGGATTAGGGCTCCATCTTAACATTTTTTTCACCAGGATGTTGGGGCGGGGAAGGGGGACAGGGTTCGTGGTTAAAATTCATAAGGTCACTTGCCATGGGACCCCTATTTAATTTCAAAATTTGGGGCATGTGGGCATCTGGGAGCCCATGAAGACCGGGCACCATTTAGTGTCAAGCCCTTGATAGGTTTCTGTGAGGAGTCGCTTCTTGCCACACAAATTAGATATGCTGTATATCGATGGATGACCTTGCGACCTTTATTATGCATCTTGCATAGTCGTTGTGAAATAGATGAAAAGGGAGCCATTAATCATTGTAATAATCAAAATAGATACATTCACAACAAAGTTGACCTTATTTTCTTCATGAAGACATTATCCTTAAAACCATTTTATCATGAAATACTCCATGAAAAGATTAAGATATAACAGGAGGTACAAAGAATGAAGGATAATATTATAGTTATATCGACTGCTACGAGAGGACTAGCTGCTTCTATACGCTCAAGGGATTCAACTATCCCGCGAGCCAGTATAGAAACAGCTATTCCTCGATATTAAAGCAGTCGATATGACTTTTATATGCCGAACTAAAACAAAAATCTACCAAGAATTCTTACCTTAGCCTTTTAGTGAGTAAAAATTTGTTAAAACATCACAGAAAATCTGAAACACTGTCTGTTAATCTTTGCTTAAAAAATGAGTAAAAGTTTCAATCATTTGGGAATCGCAGACAAAGAGCACTGTATGGCGTCCGTGCTCGCACATAGACAATTTTAACACGCAAACCAATGGGGATCGCAGTAAACCAATGGGAATCGCAGGATAATGAGGATATGAGGGTAGAAACTTTTAACTAGGCCCTGTGGGCTATTGCTATGCCCTGTGAGTGGGGCATGGCTTGAAATCACGACTCCAATTTCGACCAATCAGATGGCTAGATTTCTAAAGTGAGGTATATAAATGGTAATATTACATCATAACTTTGGATCTAAATTATTTTACCTTGCTTGAGCTTAGTGTATTATTTTGTTAGGAAAAGATTACATTACTATTTATCAACTAAAATTAGGGAAATCAGATAACATTTACATGGGGTTTTTATATTTCAGCTATGACTCATCATCTTTATGTCACATAATGATACTTATTGTGTTTCAATGACTGAACCTGTTGGCCTTTCATATACATGATCATTATGTCAATATTGGGTATTGTGATGTTCACATTGTGAAGTTTTGCTTGATTTCACTACTGTGGTTGAATACCAAGAATGGCCCCAAAAAGTGAAGGAAATCAAAACAGTCCCTGTATGTCAATCATAAGTATTTATCACACAAAGGCCTGGAATCATTGCTGACAATTTTAGAAAGATAAAGGTAACTCTGCTCTTCCCATTGGTGATGGTGGAGCAGTGATGTTACCATCCATATGTTTGGGTAGAATATGACTCGGCAAACCCTCCATTGTAGATTTAGCCCAGGTCTTTGTTTATTTTTGAAAGAGATATTTTCTGAAATAATACACATAAGCCTCACATTTGATCCCTATATCAATAAAAATGTCAAATTCTCTTTAAAATTCTAGGCTTTGGGATATCACAGTCGCTTCTCATTTCTTTTCCTATTCACACCTTTTCTGCCACTCTCTATAGAAAGATATATTTGCGTAGAAGTAGGATAGATTTGTTTAATTGTTGAGCCTACCGACGGACGGCGTCATGTCTGCCTTCTTCAGGCTGTGCACATGACGCAATTGAGATTATTTGGATCACCACCCACAGACAAAGAGTAGACGCCAAACATAGAAGACTTACATGATGTATACTGGAGAGGGAGTGGGAGAGGGAAAGAGAGAGAAAAAGAGAGTTGGGTTGACAGACAGGGAAGGGGAGAAAGAGATGGTGAGTCGGATAGATTGGAGAGAGAGATGAAGAGAGAGCAATGCATGAAAAAGAGAAAATGTAAGATTAAAACCCCTCTAAAGTGTTGGGAGCCCCAAATTCGCCAAAAATTTCAATTAAATTGTATCATAATGTGAAAGGGGATGTCATTTAAGACACACTTCTGCAAAGATTCCCCCAAAAAAAAAAAAAAAAATGTGTTTGAAGACAAATATTGATAAAAGAAAACATAATTTGGGTTTTCTGTTGTACGCAGAAAACCTAAATTTTGTATACTTTTATCAATATTCGACTTCAAACACATTTGTTTTGAAAATCTTTGCAGAAATGTGTCTTAAATGACATCCTTTTTCACATTGTGATACAATTTAAGTGAAATTTTGCCATCAAATTTGTGGGGCTCCCAACACCTTAGAGGGGCTTTAAATGAGACACATTCAGGAAGAGCAAGACTAATAGAAAACAGGAGGGGGGAACGGGGGTGATTCAGCAAGACATCGAGATAGGAGAAAAAGACAATGGGGATTAACAAGTGAGATTTTAATAGAGACGGAAAGAGAGAGAGAGAGAGAGAGATTCATAGGCATTCAATTTTTGACAGAGAGCAAGGAAGATAAGAAATAAGAGAAGGTAGAGGAGAAGAACAATATAATAAAAAGGAAAGAGTGGCAAGCTAGGCAGGTGTCTGAAGATACCTGTATCTTAACAACACCCCAGCACTCAGTTTCTATTTGAAGAAACAAGTTAATTGAAATAAAACACTCTTCAATTATCCATTAGTATGCCAAGCATGAATCATCATGAGTTATCAATAAAACATCCTATCTCATTTGAAAAGAGAAAGAATGAAAGAGAGCTTCTTTTTTAAAGATCTTTTTAGACAACGGATCGGCAACATGATGGAGTAGATAGCTTTTGTAACTGCGATAATGAAAAAAGAAATAAGTATCGGGATGCGGTAAAAATTGTGGTTTTTAAAATACCTTTCTCAATGTAATGAGATGATAATTCTCATAATTATATGCCTTGTTATCCAGACAGTGCCAAATATAGCTGTCGGGCAGCTACACGTCTATTAGTTACCAGCATTACAAAGTGGATAGAAGTATAAGGCATAATTGATACAACTTGTAGATGGAAATTAGATAGGAAAGATGTATATATAGGAGAGAGATAGTCCAAATGAAATATACCCAGACAAAATTAATTAGTGAGTTGTGAAGAGAAATAAAGTTTTTCACTTTATTCACTTTTCTCTGTAGTTAAGTAAATTATAATTTTGTCTAGTTATTAATACTAGGATTACTTGCAGTGATATTCAAAAATTTGGCACAGATTTTTGTGAAATAATACCTTAACAGAAACAATTAGATGAATTAGTTTAATGGACATTAAATCTATTACAAATTTCATTTCCTGACTGGTTCAAAATTAGGAATTATGTAAATGACTTTTGTAGTTATTAAGATTGTAATCAAGCAAACAAGCACTGATCATCACACACTCCAACTAATTTCATAGCTATTCTAACTCTGCATATTTTCTCAACAAGTTACAATCTTGCTCACCATTAATACCTATGCGATGCCTGCCATCCATTCCAAATTGCCTCAACTCCAATAGGACAGCAATGTATTTACCCAATTGCATATATTCTAGCCATGGTACTGACATTAGTTCTGTTATGTGGGTGAGGTTTTTTGCCGGTTGACAATTATTAGCATTTTTGAGGGGGCGTGTGTGCATGGATTGGTAGGTGAGAGGAGTTTGGTGTGGGATGCATGCATTTATTTACATCTGTGCTGTGTTGTAACGCGATGATGATGGAGAAACCAGGATGTTGCTACCATGAGCAGATGGTGGGGCTTCAGTAAGGTTGATCTAGGATTGGTGTATTAAAACCCTTTCTGTCCTTTGGTCTGTGTGCTGTATTCCTTTTATAGTTGCTCCTGTCTCTACCCCTTTTCTCCATTTCATCATCTCATACTATCTCTTCCAACTCCTGCTTCCCTCCCTCCCTCTATCCCTCTCCTTCTAATTCATTTTCTTCATGCAGGGATGGGATGAAGGTTAGCAGTTACACCCTTTTCAATTAGAGTTGTCAAATGTCAATCCACATTCGTAATGTGATATCATGTGTTGAGAGCCAGAGGGTCATTAATGCATATACCAGGGTGACATTTCACAAAGCTTTTTTTCAATGCCAAATGACAACAATCAGTTACAAATCTGCTGGTAACCAATCAGAAGCAAGGATTTCACTAGCTTATAACAAAAACTGTCATATGTCACTGATGACAAGTTTTGTGAAATGGGGCTCAGGTGTGCATGTACCGGTATGTTAACCCAGACTCCCAGAGTTGACCCCATCTGACTCTCAACATTTATATGATAACAATGGCAGCTTGCGTAAAGCTGTGATAATCATTCCCAAAGCACTACATCGTTTCTTGGAGCCACAATGGCATTGACACATTTGTATTAACACCAAGTGAACACCTTGTGGCTCCAAACCAATCATATGAAACATGTGCTGGGGGTCCAGAGTAAAATGTACAGGATCCATGTTAGTGTGAAGTCCTGATAATATGATATATCATACTGTATGTTTGGAGCCAGAAGGTTGTAAACTCGATGTAAAATGATAGGAGTTAATGCCCTTCTGTTCCAAACAGATGATATTGTGCTTTACTGAAACAGATTCTATTCAATTTCTCTTTAATCCATCTTTCTCTTTTATTTTCTGTATCATTCTTTAGGTGACCTAGCTGACCTGATCTTTGTGTTCTTTGACCCTATCGGTCAGGCCTTGTGTAAGCGTACCATGAACCTGGTGGAGAAGCTGAATGAGAAGCATGCTGACCGGGTCAAGTTCTACCTCACTAAGGCCGATGAGGCTGGACATGAGAGTGACCGACAGGTAAGGTGGACATTGCCATCCCCTTTTTTCACAGCATGGAGAATGGTCAACTACAACATATCGCCCTCTATTCAATTCAGAGACAGAAGGGAATTAACTCTGTGTTAAGTATATGAGTCAACGCCCTTTTGACTTCAAACAGATGATGAATAAGAAGATCTAAACTGTATGCATAGCTGAGCAAGGAACCCTGTATAATATGATTGTGAAATACTTTAAAAGAGAGATTAGATATGTAGAGAATTGGAAAACAATACAAGAGCACTTTTATTGCTAATATGTGACAAGTAGGACAGGCTCAATTAACCTGTTGACTACTGAAGTCTCTCATTCCCATAGGCTTTATACAGGGACCAACCTGTTCCTGTAGGCAATGGGGTAATTGATTTTTATGGACCATTTGAAAGATTTTTGAATAACCAAGTCTGTTTCAATATGTAACAAGAGGTACTTTGGAGAAGCTAAAAAAGAAAGGTATTGTGCAAGTGCGTTAAGGACCAATTTGTAACAAATATTACTTAAAACATTAAATTCTTGTTTTTTAACTACTGGTATTTCCTTTATGCAGCGTGTTCTGATGCAGATTGTCCAGGAGCTGTGTAAGAGGCCAGGTTTAAACCGTGCTGGCTTCAACATGCCGACCATCTTCATCCCAACTCTATCATCAGGGAAGGTAAGATAAAGAGAGTCTTGTGTGTGGGCATTATGAGAAATGGAAATGCATGACAGATCCCTTTGATGGGCTTTGTCATGCATTGAATATAAGTAAAACTTATTCAAAGCAAACTAATGATAAGTGGAGTTGATGTGTGTTTAATTTAATTTTGAGGTTGTACACACAACTGTTAATTGAGCAACTTCTGCTTCTCAGATATCAATGTCATTATTTGATCATTTTAGATTCCTATGATATCGATGAAAGAGGAGCTCCACTAATCATGAATGTAGGTTTAAACATAAATCAATATAATATATCGGATGTAGTAGAAGCAGGGAAAAAATTGATAGTTATTTTTCGGGGGCTACTTTTCAAGCTTGCCTGCATAAAAATAACACTCTAAATTTGTTTTTGCATTGAACTCTATGCAAATTTACGGGGGCTCTTTTGGGCATTTTGGGGGCAAATTTGCCCTGAGCCCCCGTGTATGTTTTTCACTGAGTAGAAGTCATATCATCTGACCTTCCCTCATTTGATTAGAGTTATCTTGTAGACCTGAAAGGAGACTTTTGAAGGGATATTGAAAAGAATGTTGAAATGAAGATTTGATTGAAATTGCTTCATTTTCACTATTTCTTGACCTTTTTTGCATGGACTTGTTTCCTGTACAGAGTCGTTGTGTGAACCAGATAGAGGAGGTTTGTAAGGATGTAGAGAAGACAATCAAACATACCGTTCAGAACACTCTCAACACACTGGAGAAGGACTGTGAACACATCTCTAAACTCATTGATGACAAGCTGGAAGATGACAGGTAAAGCTCTACCCATCTCCTCGTCTTTTAATCTGTCTGTATGCCTCCATTAATTCATTTTGTCATTTCTTTCCTCTTGCTTTTTAAAAGTGTGATTTACTCCATTTTCAGAGACAAAGATCATTCTTATGTTTCATTATCCTCAAAAAGAATTCTCCCCCATCTCGTTTACACTGCCCCCACACAATTTCCATTTCTCTCTCTTCCTCTCCTGTGTACAGCAAGTAAATCCAACTTCATTAACTATCATCCGATGAACTGTTTCTTAGCATGATTGTAGACTAAGAATTATTTTTTTAAATGTCCATAAGAAATTCATGTTTGACCACAGAGTAAACTATTACACTTGTCATACCATTGTTTACAATATTGAAAATAGAAGTCGGGTTGCTATTATCTTTTAAAATCATCTCTCCCACATTTTGTAAAACAATGTCTCTTCACTTTTATTTTTGTTCATAGGCAAGCCAATTCATACAACTTCCGAGCTAGGGGTAAATCCCTCATCTTCTACGCTTTAGGATTGCTGCTTCCATTTCTTCTCTTCATTAACTTCTTGGCCAGTACAGTGTCTGATGAGTTCACAGTAGGATTGCTAGGAGAGGATGGAGCTGACATGCTTAAATCTTACCTGGTAAAGAGACTTTGAGAGTGGTGTTGGTGGTTGATTGATATTGGTTATGATGATAATGGTGGTGATTGTGGTTGGTGATGGTGATGGGGATAGTGGTGGTGATGATGATGATGGTGCTAATGATGCTGATTATGGTGATGATGATGAAGAAGATGAAGATAATGATGAAGAGATGATGGTGGTGGTGGTGATAATTATGAAGGTGAAGATGATGATGAAGATGATGAGAAGATGATGGTGGTGGTTGTGGTAATGATGATGGTGGGCATATTGATATTAATTGTGATGACAGTCACATCAATGATGGTAGTAGTGGTGGTAAAGGTAAGATGATGCATATCATGCCAATGATGATACCAGTAACTGCTTCTATGTAGCTTTCCCACCATCATTATTAATTTCCACATCTTTCTCAATTTCTCTTATATTTTACAGAGTCCTATAGGAGGTATCTGGCAAACCATACCCGTTGAATACCATCTTCATGCTATGATTGGCATTGCTCTTATATGCTTCCTGCTTCTTCTTTTCGCTAAACTTTCAACAAGGTGAGTATTTCAACTATGTACTACAAGGTTGATTTAGACATCCATGGTAGAAAACCCTTAAGCATGTAAATAGTATTGGCAAGCCCAGAATATTGCTTCATCAGATTTCTTTAATATCAGTTGATGTATAGTATAGGTAAGGTACAGCTCTCACAGGTGCAGTGTTGTGTGCCCCTTGCACAAAGATGGTGCTGTAGCTTGGACCTATTATCATTCCTGTGGGTTCATTCCTACTTCCATCCACCTGATGCAAAGCAAGTCTAGAAAAATGGATTTACAACCCCGAGCCTCATAACAAATCAGCTTTTCTTCTTCTTCTCCTTTTCCGTTTTATAACTCTTGTCAAATATTTCACAATGGATATCAAGTTGGTAGCCTTTAATAGGTTGGATGTATCCAAAAATAGGGACGTGATCACATGCACGTAGACCACAAAATCAATGTAAAATATCTGAATTGATGGTGGGGGAGACATAACTCTTGCTATTTTTTACAAAGAGCAATTTTTGCATTGTAATGTTCTGGCGATTTTGAAGCCCTTCTTTCATCGTCTGTTCAACCTGGTGTAAACGGAAACTGAAATCCACGAATGTGAATCTATTAATGAATCTTGAGATTAAAGTACAAGTCCACTCCACTGAAAAGTTGAGCTGATTAGATAGACAAAAATCTAAAAAGCCCAAATATAACTTGGTTTTGGAAAATGGTGCTCAGATTTATTTTAATTTTTTTTAATGAGCAAAAAACAAATTAATGATCGAGTCGGTTGTGACGTAGGGTCCTCACAACACAGATTCGTAATGTAACCAAATTTAATGCATACGTCTTTGTGAAGTGCCTCGATACAAACTATTTCATTCACCTGATAAGAATAATGAAACACTATTATTCTTATCAGGTGAATGAAATAGTTTGTATAGAGGCACTTCACAAAGACGTATGCATTAAATTTGGTTACATTACGAAAATAGCCTATTGTCAGAATGTATACCGCTGGCACTTTCGTTGTGAGGAGCATACGTCACATCCGTACAGCAATATAAATGTTTTGCTCGAAATACCCGAAACAAAAATCGCTCTTAAAATCACCTGATTGAAGTACGCCCGTGATATTTGGCAGTTTTAACCTTTGATTTATTTACAACATGTTATAATTTTTGAAAATCGGAGTGGACTTGGGCTTTAAGTCTGACGCAAGATGAATAACCATGGGGGTTTGTGGGGGAGAGAGAAAATCCTGTATTACTTTGTGGATTGAATAAAAGCCAATGTTTTCCAGACAGCCATTCACCTGTTAATTACTTCCTCCTCACTGTTTGAGGCCTGCTGCTGCTGCTGCTGGTGGTTTGGTTTCTTTCATGTGATGCAACATGCTGAGATCTCCAACATATGCAATTGATTTATCCTATAATATCATGTTGTCTGGGTTGGAAATTATATTAGTTCCTGCATATAACAAAACGCCTGAAACTCCTTTTGTAATATTCCACTATAGGAAGAAAAAACCTTACAACAGTAAAGAATTGTTGTAATCTCCGAAGGCTTCCATGGTGAGGATAGATTTAAGCGAGGTTTGTGGTAACCTTCCTGTCTGATTTTAATTAGAGGGAGCATGGATAATACAATAATACCACTACACACACTGTTCGTTTCCATTCTTATTCAAAGGCAAGAAAAATAGGGGTAAGGGGTGAATGGGTTAAAAATAGATAATGATGAATAGAATTGAGAGTTTGAATGGATGAGTCAGGTAGACAGACAAATTCAATACTTCTTCAGAAATATGTATGGAAGAACTACATTTACATTAATGTGAGCTGGAGAGGCATTATGTTTCGATTCTTTCACTTCAAAGAATAGCTACTAATACAAACCTTCTAAAGCTTTTCGTCTTACACTCATTGGAGTAAATTGCAAGAGTTGCAATATATCTCTCATCCTTTTAACAGACATTATATTAAACTAATTTTACACATATAAGTCATTTGAATAGACAAATATGAATAGATAAATATGAATACACATGAATAGATACAATTTGAGATAAATTCTAAAGAATGTAAATTGATATTATTTTCGATTATTGAATAAAAAGAATGAGAAAGTTATAAAACAAAAACAAACAAAAAACACATTTACCAAAACTGAATTTTTCTCTTTAAGTCTTTTATACCAGACACTGTGTGGCAGGTGTTATACTACCGTAATGTTATTTGTTCTTGGGTGGAATCAAGAGTATGGTAGTCATAACATCTATAAATAGTCTAGCCCTGGCCCTGACAAGTTTGCATAAGCGATCAACAGCAGTTGGGGAATTCAATATCCAAGAGGGGGGTCTTTGTATGAATTGTACTATTTAGTCAATTAGCTCTGTATGAAAAGCCATCATGTGTTCACAGTAGCTATCACTCATTATTACCAGGAACTTATCAGAGACTTTTAGTACTTTACTATCCATTAAAAGATAGGTCGCATAGTGTTACCACCCAATTAAAATGTAAATTGCTGTACATTGGCCCTCTATTAGTGGAATTTCAGATGGATGTTACAGTTCAGTGTTATGTTGTGCTTTTTTAATGGAAATGAGAAAGAAATTTGACTTGAAATAACCACCTCAGAGAGACATCATATGGATCTAATAAGTGCTGCAGAAAATGAATACATAGTAAGGCGTACTTTTGTGAACACACCTATACAGGTATACATGATATTATCTTTATACAAGGGTGGATTCTTAATATTTGTCAATTTGAATGTAAATTTGGATCCCTACCAGGTGCTAATAAAAGATTAGAATATACACTGCTTTGGTATGATTCCATCTCACTGAACATCCTGGTACCTGGGAGTAGGAGGAGTATATTTTCATCCCTTTAGTTTTGTATATGACAGGAGTATAATCCATCTTCTCAGCCCACATGTCTTATGGTAATTTTCCAAATCTTTGGAATAATCACACCCCAGTAATGTATATCTCAGACAGGCTCTTTTTCTCAGACAAACATCAAACATTTGGATCGAGTTAGTGGATGGATTAGCATGAGTGTAATGCAGTCTCTAGGTATCTTCAATACCCTACTAATTATGTATGTTCTATTTATAAAATCTAACATATAGTTTTGGGCAGATATTATCAACGAACTAGCAAGGAAATGATGACATTTAAAGATAACATTGTCAAATGAATTACTTTGGAAAGGGGTTGTCTTTTGGAAACCCACTTTGGGTGTGATGCCCTGGATTTCCAAGGCGCTTCCTCCTCCAGGTATCTTAGTCTTCAGGAACAGACTCTTTATCTTTTCATGAAACCAATACTGTCCCTGCTGCGGAGCCATACACTGACTGAATTAGGCAAGACTCGAGGCTTTATGGAAAATGAAAGCCATGAAAGTTCATACCCTGTATAATGTTTAATTATCAACCATATGGTTTTGTGCCAGCAAACTAAAAAGTATTTTTTGCCATGCCTGATCATTAAACACTAAATGTTTGTATTCTTTCTTTGTAATACAGATTAAAGCCTACGTTGACTAGGAAGGAAAAGAGGTACTTCAGTGAACAGAGGGAGTATGTACAGAATCATGTCAAGAGAGCTAAGGTAAGCAAGATGTATAGGGTACTAGGTGATTTAGATTGGATAAACACCTCTATAGATGTTCAAATACATACTTTATTTTATTCAGTTTGGGAAATACTGTTCTATTCTTTCATTCATCTATTATTTCATACATTTCATTATCTATTCATTCATTCATTCTTTCATTCATTATTCATGCATTCATTCATCTATTCATTCATTCATTCTTTCATTCATCTATTCATCCATTCATTCATTCATTCATCTATTCATTCATTCTTTCATTCATCTATTCATTCTTTCATTCATCTATTCATTCTTTCATTCATCTATTCATTCTTTCATTCTTTCATTCATTCTTTCATTCTTTCATTCTTTCATCTATTCATTCTTTCATTCTTTCATTCTTTCATCTATTCATTCTTTCATTCATCTATTCATTCTTTCATTCTTTCATTCATCTATTCATTCTTTCATTCATCTATTCATTCTTTCATTCATCTATTCATTCTTTCATTCATCTATTCATTCTTTCATTCATCTATTCATTCTTTCATTCATCTATTCATTCTTTCATTCATCTATTCATTCTTTCATTCATCTATTCATTCTTTCATTCATCTATTCATTCTTTCATTCATCTATTCATTCTTTCATTCATCTATTCATTCTTTCATTCTTTCATCTATTCATTCTTTCATTCTATTCATTCTTTCATCTATTCATTCTTTCATTCATCTATTCATTCTTTCATTCTTTCATTCTTTCATTCATCTATTCATTCTTTCATTCATCTATTCATTCTTTCATTCTTTCATTCTTTCATTCATCTATTCATTCTTTCATTCATCTATTCATTCTTTCATTCATCTATTCACTTTCATTCTTTCATTCACCTATTCATTCTTTCATTCATCTATTCATTCTTTCATTCATCTATTCATTCTTTCATTCTTTCATCTATTCATTCTTTCATTCTTTCATTCTTTCATCTATTCATTCTTTCATTCATCTATTCATTCTTTCATTCTTTCATTCTTTCATTCATCTATTCATTCTTTCATTCATCTATTCATTCTTTCATTCATCTATTCATTCTTTCATTCATCTATTCAGTCTTTCATTCATTCTTTCATTCATCTATTCATTCTTTCATTCTTTCATTCACCTATTCATTCTTTCATTCACCTATTCATTCTTTCATTCATCTATTCATTCTTTCATTCATCTATTCATTCTTTCATTCTTTCATCTATTCATTCTTTCATTCTTTCATCTATTCATTCTTTCATTCTTTCATTCATCTATTCATTCTTTCATTCTTTCATTCTTTCATTCATCTATTCATTCTTTCATTCATCTATTCATTCTTTCATTCATCTATTCATTCTTTCATTCATCTATTCATTCTTTCGTTCATCCATTCATTCTTTCATTCATCCATTCATTCTTTCATTCATCTATTCATTCTTTCATTCATCTATTCATTCTTTCATTCATCTATTCATTCTTTCATTCATCTATTCATTCTTTCATTCATCTATTCATTCTTTCATTCTTTCATTCATCTATTCATTCTTTCATTCTTTCATTCTTTCATTCTTTCATTCACCTATTCATTCATTCATCTATTCATTCATCTATTCAGTCAGAATACATGTAAGAGATGTTTTGGGGAAATACATTTTACCTTTATTCTAGTTGAATGTATGATGACTGATTGAAAACTGTCAACCTTGACTGATGAATCAAACCAGTCCACTGTATTTATAGTCTTTAGCACACATCTTTTCATCTTTGTGGTGAGAAAGAAATAAGACCCTGTGGAACTATGTGACTATTTTTATTCATAATTTGGAACCTTTTGAGGAAATTACAGCTTCACGCTGAGGTATAGATAAATATGACAATTGTTTTAGTGTAAAGAAAAATTTCAAGAAATTATTCCTTTAAATTGCTTCAATCTCAGTTTACCAACCCCTTTTCATTTGTGTCTCTTTGTCTTCCTTAATCTACAGGAAAAACTGTACACAGAATACCTGAACCAGTGTGTCGCCATCTCAGACCTGAGCTGAAGAAAGCTTGTGACAAGACCATCATCATCGTAGCAGAGTACTAATTATGTCTACTTTGTAATATAATCAAACCATGATATGACAATCGCGCTATGTACGTAGGGATACTCTAGTAAAATTGCTTTGTAGGTTATATGGAAATGGAACTAAGAAGAAATTACCATTTTTTTTTTTGGGGGGGGGGAATAAATGATAGTAACAAATATAATGTTGGTGATACAGAAGATAACAAAAGCTAAAGCATTGAGGAAATAACGTAATAGAAATAATAGATAGTAAAGTAGGTAAGGTTTGGCCGAATCTGGTAAAATGCTCATAAGACTAACATTTCTGATCATCATACATTTCTTTCAAGAATTTTTTTTTTTTATTCCTTTCTGTATTTTCCCTGTTTGTTGGGTAAAAAATCACAAAGTAAGAATATGATGTAGTCAACTACTAGTGTTGTCATTGGAAAATGGAAGCCCATATTTTCAACTTTCCAGTATTGTTGGTGTAATAATGAGAAATGTAGAAATAATTGAATTGCAATATGTGTAAGCAGAAAAGCAGAAGTACATCTAAAAACTTCATTTGCAAAGTTATGCTGCATATGATATTTATTATCTAACACAGCTTCCCTCGTTCTCAACATTTCCAAAGCTAGGACTATTTCTAAGGTAGTGGATTTTCAATCTTTTTTTTGTTTTCAAGATTTTAAAAATAGAAACTGTATGTGATATGAGGAACTCCCATTTCTATTGATGATATGAAGCAGCCAACAGATTTGTAACCATGATATTTAGTGAAAGAAAAAGAATTAGGGGGTACCAATGAAGGAAATGTATGTAGAGATGAGAGGAGATGGAAAGAGGTGATGGAAAGAGGTGATGAGAAAATGGACCAAAATTTAAATTTTTACACCTCAAAAAGGAATAATAGTCGATATCATCATTATTGTCCTCAGATCCGAAGGTATTCCAATGAAATTTTAAGAATTCTATTGCATCTATTTAAAGAAAGATAATTTGTATTCAATTTGGATTACAAAGATTGACTTGTATACGCAGCGCAAGATCAGAAATATCAGGTTTATCATTAATATAGCAACATTTCTAAAGAATTTTTTATTTTGTTCAATAAATGCTTTGCTGATTTAACTTTTTTGAAATTATGAATATCACATTATTTTTAGACATGTTTCTCTTCATTATAATAATAGGATAATAATTTATTTGTCATTATTATGATTCACGGCAGAAGAGTTTATGAATACAAACAGTAATTTTATAGAATTTTATTAAATTGATCACTGAGAAATGCATTTAAAAGAGGCATCCTTACTGTCAAGAGATTGTCATACAGTGACATGGATCACACAACCAGGGTAAAAATATTGTTTTTGTAGTGCTGTTATATGAATTATTTTGCAGATACATGTATGAAATAATAATTTCAATTGAGAGTCCACACGTGGCGTATGAATATTAAGTGCCTATTATTAAACAGAGTATTTGTACAGAGAAAAGTATTTGTGAAAATTATGAAGTATGTTCTCCATTTGATTTTTCATTCTAAAACCCATCTGTAATCTTATCCACCTTCCACACATTCTCTTTGTGGTGATAAATCATAGTGATTCCTTTTCTCATCAAATGAATTTAGTTTGAATTCATCAAATATTAATTGCAGATTTTTCTTTTCTTCAAGAGTATGAATGAAATAGTAACATTCTTTTTCCATAAAAAGAGTATTTTCTATTCAGATTAGAGCAAAGCTTCCCTTCCACAACAGGACTTTCCTTGATGAATATAAAGTTAAAAATTTGCTCTGAATAGCATTGTTCTATCCCACTCATTAATGTATTGCTTTGCTCTATAGTAATGCAATTTTGTTCGTGTGAATGACACTAAGGTTTTATATCATACAATTGGCCTCATCATTAGTGTAGGTACTACAGTATGCTTGATGTGATATGTGATATGTTTATTCTTAGTTGAATTAAAGTTACTTTTGTTGTTTTCTTGCCCATATCAGAAAGCCCTTTGTAAAACTATTTCACAAGTATAAATTAGTCCAGTAGTTTTGACTTGTAGTCTTTCTGGCAATTGTACTTCATGAATCTGTGCAATTCTTTTTTTTTAATGATTATGTTTGACTGCCTCATACATCCTAACCCCTTCTTCATCAAATCTGAAATCATTTCCATTTGTAGAAATTACTAAAAAGCACATAGATGAAATTAAATGAAAGTGGATAATGGTTATACTCTGGCCCCATCTATTGTCTTTGTGACGTCAGCCTTATAGTATCATGTTGATGATGCAATCATAGCGCTTCTGTAGATGTGTTAATGCTAGTCATGGAAACTTGTGTAAGATCTACAACATCGTGGTAACTTGTCTTGTGGTGGTGATGATAACGATGATTATGGTGGTGGTGGTGATGTTGATGATGATGATGATGGTGATGGTTATAATGGTGATTGTGATGATTATAATGACGATGATAATGGTGATGATGAAAGTGGTGGTGATGAAGGTGATGATAATGGTGACGGTGGTGATGATGAAATGAAGTGGTGGTGATGAAGGTGATGATAATGGTGACGGTGGTGATGATGAAATGAAGTGGTGGTGGTGTAGATGATGGTGATTAAAGAAAAACTAACCAAAAGCAGACTGAAAAAAAAGCAATGGTCCTACATGTAACAAATCCTAAATTCTTCTTCTTCTCGTTTTTGTTCTTCTCCTTCTTCTTCCTCTTCTTCATCTCTCAATCCTACTCCTTTTCTCTTTTTCTGAAACTCTCCCTTGGAGTTTCATTTGTTCCCCTTTCTGTATTCATATTCTTCATCTTTTATGTCATGTCTTTTTCGGTATCTCTACTTAATAATAACAATTAAATACCATTCTTGTATAGCGCATAACACATTACATAAGTATATCCCTATGCGTTTGGGAAGCAAAAAGAAAATAGGTCATGGAGTTCCTGTTTAACATTTGGAATAAGTGTGTGTTAAAGGCATCGTTTAACAATGTTAAATCTGAGATGCATGGCCCTACAATGTTATCAGTGTCTGTGATATGGTGTAATATTGAAGACCCAAAAACTTGCGCTTCAAAATGATCAAGAAGTGCCTGTGCCCTCAAAAAAGAAAAATCTTTGAGTGACCGGTTTTACCATACTCGTTTTCCCCAATAGACTGTAGTGTTATGAAAACCGTTAGGAAAATGCAAAATTTGGTTTCGATTTCCAATCATAAATATCTTGATAATCAGACAGGTGATCGGCTTGTAAAAGTCATGGGGTTCCTGACTGACCTAAAGGTTTATAATTATCATTGCAGCATGAGCTAAATCCAGGATTTTGTTTCAGAATCTGAGACAAAGTTACCGGATCCCTTTAAAGTACAAGTCCACTCCAAAAATAACTTACCTTTGATAGAACCAGAAAAACCAGACAAACCATTCAAAAAAAGTTTGAGCAAAATCGGATTACTAATAAGAAAGTTGTGAATTTTTGAAAAAGTATGTAAAACTAAATAACAATGGAAATCGCTACACAAATTGCCAATTTGGTTATCAGTTTGTGACGTCATGTCCTCACTATTTGTCAATTGCTTTATATAGTTTAATCCCATTAATTTCCCTTTTTATCCCCCAAAACTTGATTTCCCCATGCCTTTGCCCAGGTTATATGATTTGTATCATATTGCTTGCATGACATTTCACAAAATTTGTTATGAACTTTGAAGAATTGATACCATTTTCTGAATATTATATATTCATAATTATTGATTTTATATAAATAGTATCAAAATTCACATTTTTCATGATTTAACTGGAAACAAAATTACTCTATATTAGTGCATCCACACAAAAACATATTACTATCAATCTAACTTGGATGCTGGTGTGAAGAAATAAGATTCTTAGGGAAAATAGGAAATTTGTATTATCAATATAAAGAAAATAATTAGTGGATAGTGAGGACCAGACATCACAGACTCATGAGTGAAATCAGTGAATTGCCAATTTGTGTAGTGATTTGCAAAGTTTTTCATGTCATTCAAAATTCATAACTTTCTTATTAGTAATCCGAATTTGCTCAAAACTTTTTTTGATTGGTTTGTCTGATTTTCTGGTTCTATTGAAAGTAAGTTATTCTTGGAGTGGACTTGGCCTTTAAAGGTAAAGACCAGTTTTGGAAACGCCTCCCTCTCAAAAAATGAAATAGAAGCTCTCATTACCAATCATGTGAAAGAATATGTTTTGACTAATACGTGATGATACAAATTTTGCCGGGAAACCGCCTACTAATTAATATGTTTGGTAAATTATTATATCAATTGGGACCAAATAGATATCGCGCACGTGTCGGGTAGTCCCATATACATCTTTCTGTGTACAGTGCTTGTGACTTTACCAAAACTGGGCCAAATTTCTTATCATTTTGATGATTCCAGAACCTTGCAGTACACACCAATACTTATATGCTAGATGATCAACCTTTTCTGATCGATTCCACAACGTTTCTTTCACAATACAATCGCATGACCAGAACTGGTCTTCACTTTAAAGGCAAATATTGTATATGTATTAGTGTTTCTAAAAGAGTCTGGGAGGCTATTCCATAAAACCAGGGAAGCATGGGCAAATGAACATTTACCATATTTTTTGTCATAGTTTACTTTCTCTCTCTCTCTCTCCCTCCCACTCTCTTTCCCTCCCACTCTTTCCCTCCCTCACTTTCTCTCTTCATTTCATGTATCTCCAGCGCTCCCTTCTGCTATTTCTCCCCCTCCCCCCCCTCTCTCTCTCTATCTACATGTACATCCCTCCCTTCCTCTCTTTATTTCATCCCTCTTTCTCTCTCTCTCTCAAGGTAGTATGCTCATCACAATTTAGATTAATTTAAATACACACAATTATAACAGGACCAACTATTTCAGATATTTTCTATATCATTTATTTCACAGATCACTTTCCCAACATCTCATTCTTTTCATCTATCTGTCTATTTCCCACAACCGAAACAAACGAAAACAAACAAACATACAAGGAAACAAAACATAGAGATTACCTTGAAATACCTCTGAGTGCAAAAGTGGCTGATTTACATAAAAGTGCCCAAAGACTTTGTAAAAATATTTCAAATATGAGAATGATCTCTGCTAGAGCAATAACTTTCACATGCTACTCTTGTAATGTTTTCTCTGGTAAAAGTTATTTACAACACAAATATACATACATGTGCATTACTATGACAAAAATAGAGAACATATTCATTAACATACTAATCAATCTTCTACATTATACTCTGATATTGCAAATATAATCTTTGATATATATATCTTCACATATATATATATACTAATGAAGCAAGCATACAATATACAAAAATTACAGTAGATTAACATAAAAAATATTTTGTTTTCAAATAGACAATTACACTCATATCATCCAGTGTGGTAATAATTACAAGAACACACTTTCACCAATGTACATGGAAATAATACATGTACAGTTATCGTGTAAACACAAACTCTTAACTTAACTCAACAAAAGCCATAATCCATTCTCACTCAATGAAATAAGCTCATCGTTATTCACCATTCTTATATAATTCAGCTTTTCTGTTTCTTAAGTCAATCACAATAGCCTACATGCATTTCTGAAATGCATTTCTGAAATGTATATCATAGCTCTTTCCATCATTCCACATTGCATTACATAACTACAAAACATCTCCCCCTACAATCAAAGTATTACATGTACTACAACATATGGTTACATTTTGTCCATCCACATACATGTTGAACCAACAAGATATTACACTGGTACATGTACAAACAATTAGCTCTGACATGTCTGTTGAGTTCCTCAACTCTACATTTTAATCTCTAAGATCACATTAATATAATTCCAATTAAAATATATTTCCTTGTGACATTTACACTTGTAATACAAAGCTGAATCATACATGTTTTTGTACATAAACTATTACTTCAAAAAGACAAATAAGGAGATAAATGTAATTAAACTTTTGTCATCTTTGTGTGTATTTAAGTACAAGAACAGAAGGAGAAAAGCAGGCAAGGGATTTAAGTGATATGCCCATATTTTCTTTATCTTATTAGAAAATTTAAAATAATCACATGGAAATACATTATTACATTTTCGTTTGGTCCACTGGAACATTATAATTCAATTCAAAAAATCAAATTCTCTCTTTGTCTACAATCTTTCAGTATTGAATTAAGTATTAAATGTCCTGAACACTACCTATTGAAAGGGTGTAGAATAATGCAATCATTTTTTGGTCACAATACAAAAGTTTCTTGAAACAGACCCAATTTCAGCTAAATGACCTCTTTTAAGATAGGACACACTGCACCCACTTTAGAAATGGTGCCAAAAAAAATTGCAGACACAGGCAGGGAAGAGACTTTTTTAACAAAAATATTATTAATGGGGGGATGCATGAACATTAATGCAAACAGTCTATCCTGTACAAGTCAAACATTAATACATTTAACATGTAAATAAGGCAGATATTTATGTAAAATACATGTTTTTGTAAAGCTTTAATCTTCATCGATTAGAAAATAAACTGAAAATTATGTTGGAAAAGAAGAATATAAAAAAATCACACCAATTGGATGGATGGATATAAGAGAGTGTGTGCTCACCAGATGTAGGTTTGAAAGGATATTCCTAAAGCACTAAACTATTAGGAATACTCCTCCTAACACCTATCAATTGAGTACACACTGAAAAGAAACAAAGATTGTTTAAACTATTAGGAATACTCCTCCTAACACCTATCAATTGAGTACACACTGAAAAGAAACAAAGATTGTTTAAACAAATCTGCAGTATGACATTAATACTGTGTAGGTTCTGAATGACAAAACATTGGACTGTAAGTCATCATCATGTTCAAAGATTACACTGACGGAATAAAACTAAGATGGGAAACATGATTGAGAGTCAAATATTTGTGCTTGAACAATTATTTTCAGCTAAATACTATATTTGTGCATACATGTACACCAAATATATAGTTGACATGGATATTTACCAACATAAATTTGATGCGCATTTTACATCATTCATTTATAAACCCTTAAGAAGAAGCTACATGTAGTTTGTGTACCTCAATGATTCATACTTGTTATGAAAGAAAATACAGTAATAATATTGATGATACAGAAAATTTCAGTTTGTAAACACAAAAACAAACATGTATCAAATTATGCTTTCATTACATACAGCTACATGTATAATGTAACTATTCATTTGCTTTATAATTAGTGTTCTTTTCTCCTTAACCAATATTTGAAATTGAGAGGGGATATCTAAAATAAATCAAGAAAGAAACTCTGCTGCATTGAAGCTGTTATGTATGATACAACAGAGGGCAGCAGACATCATTTCTGACAGAGGAAATATAAGAAATAATTTGGGCACTGCCAATGCATGTATGGCAGGTAACTGAGGAGAATTCACACATATTCTTTATCAAGGGCTTACATGTTTTATGACTAAAGTTTATCATAATTAAAGTACTCACTCTGTAACATATCATGCTACAAAAGCAATATCCACTGAATTTACTTTCTTTTGATGTTCAGAACAATATTTTCATTCAAGCTAAACTCTAAATTTGGAGAAAAAAGAAATTATCACGTCATTTATTTTGATAAAATATATTTGCTTCTGATTCTAACCCAAAGATTCCAAAATATGATACATATATCTTCTTCATTTGACAACTTCATATAAAATATTCCCCTCCCAAATTGACAATACCTGTAGCAAAATTAATGAGCATAGAATAAATTCTTCAAGAGTATATTAGTCTACATAGGGTTCATACATGTCACTTCATACTACTAAAGATACATATAATATGCTATTGTTAAACATAATATATTCTTTACAACATTTTGAAATAAATAAATAAAATATAAAAAAAAGCCTGCACACATCAAACAAGTACTCAATTGAAGAAAAAAATTCCTATCAAATTCAAATCAAATACTTTCTGACACATTTCTGTGGTGCACAATTCACTGCACTGATGTAGAACTGTGTCTGATGTATAATATTTTAATGTGCACAAAGGGGCTATGCACCACAGCAAAGGTAATTGTGTTTGTCACTCATACTCCCTTGTTTTTAACATTACTTCATGTAATTTAGATGAGGCAGTATGAATGTTCTTATAAGTACCTAGAACATGAAACCAACTGATAGAATACATGTAAAATTCATGAATGTATGCATGTGTATGTATATATGTAGCTTTAGCATTCTGTATTTAAAAAAATTTTAAAAATGGAAGTATCCTGAGATTCCTGATATACTGTATATGTCGCATACATGTACGTCTTCAGTTTGGAGCCAATAGGGCATTAATTCTGTGCTCTGGTATACGAGTTTACATCCTACTGGCTCTAAACAGACAATATGTAATGTGCAATTCAAATGACAAATCAAATATGTATCATCTGCTCCGAGCCAAATAGGCGTTCACTTCAAGCTAAAGGATACTTGTGTTTGTAAACAACCTTCTGGTTCTTTGTACTGTAGCTTTATTAATAAAGAGACCTTGCATGAGAATCAAACTCCTGAGCATGCAATGATGGAGTGATTACTTTGGAATAACTTATTACCATGGCAAAGGAGTTACGGTTGCTAGCAAATTGATGCTTTCATAAATATCTTGGATTTTACAGGTTTCCAGAATCTATCGTTAGATTGCAGAGAGTTCAAAATCTAGAGGATGATCAATATCACTCCACTGATAGAAATCAATCATCAGCAATCTAATGATTTAGCAGATTTTTAAGATTTCCTCTAAGGATCATTAATTACTTTCAATTAACCAATTACTACTGCTATAACTGATTATAGATAATAACATTTCATGGAATTGAAGCATCTGACTAATTAGAGCTACAAATCTAGTTGATAGCTGGGTTTTCATGATTTCCTCTCTCAAAGACAGGACTTCTTTTTCAGGAGTGTTGGCCGAACGGCACACATGGATTGGAAAGACTAACGTAGGCCCAAACTTTGGGAAAAGCCTCACAAAATGGGAGGAAACGAGTTGAGTTGTGGGATTGTGTTAGCTTGCCGAGTGTATCCCATATTAGGAAAGGTTTACTGCACGGTCATTTCCTGATATCTTATGACATGAAGAGAGGGAGAGAGAGAGAGAGGAGAGACAGAGGAGAGAGAGACAGAGAGGAAAAGAGAGAGAGGAAAAGAGAGAGAGAGAGGGCTTTTCAGTTTAAAGTTTAAGATTTTAATTGTAAAGTTGAGGCAACCAAAAATGTAAAGTTAAGGATATCGATAATGTGTGCTATCAAAAAGTGTAAATTTAAAATACTGTTAGTTAAAGACCTTGAGTGTTATTCATTATCAAAATTTCAATTGTATTTGATCTCATTTTTCATCACATTTTCATGTAGTTCTGTATAATTACTAAACAGATTAAGGAAAAGTTAAGTGATAGTTCAAGAAATTAAGTGATAAATAACTGCATTAGTCATAAATTTAATATAAAAAAGGGTACATACTGTATGTATGATTGTGCTACTTTAGGCAGGGTCCCAATTACATGGAATAACAAGAAAAATATGTCTCGAAAGAAGAGGAGCATCACACCATGGACCTACTGGGTAGTAGGTCCATGATCACACGCAGGCTCTGTGGGGCCAGAGGACTAGGGCCTGCCTCATGCAGCAAGATCGATAGCCATCTGGCCAATAAACAAAGAATGAAACGTGGGCAGGACATGAGACATCTGATTAAGAAGTGGAGAACTTAATAGGAATCAGGTTGAAAACAGATGAAAGAGGAAGCTATAGATTGGAGCAAAAGGAAGCTATAGATTGGAGCAAAAGATAGACATGAATGTTGGTGGATAATAAGATCATTTGGTAGGCATAGAGATGAAATCACATAAAACTTCTGTTTGGTTGTTACACCTTTGCTATTAAGTAGTGGGATTCCTTATATCCTCATATCATACATACATATGACACATCACAACAGGGTGTATTCATTATACTCTCATGCCCTTCACCATGCGGTTGTCTGGTGTCGCACCACAAAGGTATGGTAAAATAATTACCCCCATACTGGTGTCTTGTAGGGTTACCAATCACCTCACCTGTAAAATGCAATGTTAGCAAATTTTCCAAACAAGCACGTGCTAAATTGATAAACCACAATTAATCCCACACATACAAAGAAACTGAACTCAACGCTGACCGACCCTGATGACAAATGCTACTATATTATTCTACTTCTATTCTCTCACCTACTACTCAGCTGAACCTTTCGTTTATTCCTCCACCCCAACCCACATTCACCCACTCCATCCTATGAAAAATAAAACTGACTCAATGGATCATTGAATAGTTTACAGGCACAAACCCTTTTCAAACATGACACAAGTTCCAAGGTCTGGACAGCTCAATATGAAGACTACACAACCCAAAGTACTGGTACTACTGAATCAATGTCATGAAGCTGATTTTACAGAGTCATAGGAACACTGGGTTAGGCTTCACTCAAGACACAATGTATAATACAATGTTATAATTTGTTAAGTGTCAAATAAGAGTCTGTGCTTCCATTGGCATAGGATGTAAGGGTTTGAATGATCTTGGCTGAAGACCATCATAACAGCTTCTACGAATATGCGGCTGTTTCAGGGTTGACACTAGATACAATCTAGATACAATCTGTGTCAAATGAGAGCCTGTGGGTTGCAGACTAGCTCTTGAATACTCTTCACCTTGCCAAGAAACAACTTCACCTACATGTCTATCATAGGATGATCAAGGTGATAGCAATGATAACCACAATGAAATAAGAGTAGATTAAAACATCCCCTATACAGGCAGGCAGGCTAGCTACAGGGCCTCTCCTTGCACTATCATGGGGTTAATGCCCTACCGGTCATTCACATCATGTTTTCATTTTGTTGGTGTCATGCTTGAATCATGAACCCTTGCTACCCATGCTTGAATGTAATCTTGAGTTCCGGTTCAGGAACAAACTTTGATAGGACTGATATCAGTTATTCTGCAACCTGCATTGTTTACCATGCAGAATGTGTCTCATTTAGATTAACAAACTATAAAAAATATTGAATAAAATTACAAAAGCTTGCAGAAATGATATTTACTACAAAGAAAAGCACCTACAATGTACTGCCTTTGGACAATACACAGAAAAGGGACTAGTATATATGGTCTATATCAAGGGTCCAAACTATCCACAATTCCTTATTTGATTCTTCATCTTGCAAGTTCAGAAAGCAATTTGATGGCTTTGGTAATAATTTCATTTTGAGTTAATACTATACAAGAACTTTAGTATAATCCTTCACACACAATGTAACTGTAGCATGTTGATTCTCTTGCTTATAATCTGAATGTAGAGTATTGAATGAATGACAGGGGATACCAAACAAAGAAACAAACATGTTGACATCAAGACTAGAGGAAGAGGCATGTAAAACTGTGGTTTGTTGGTTCTGTAAGATTAAATGGGGGCAGGAAATGTTCCACCTGTAATCTTTTAAGACTTGTTATTATCATGTTCACCCCTATTGTGCTAACACAATCCTATAAATGAACTGTGCTCACAAGGGCGTTGTGAGAAAGGGTTCTGATATCCCCCATTTAAATTTCTTATAATCAAATTTTTCAACTCAATCAGCAAATTCAGCTCTTTTGTTAATCCCTGATCAAACATGTTGCATCTGTTCAAAGCGAGAAAGGCATTAACTCTGTGTTAAGTACAGATAATTTCATACCTGCTGTCTGAAAGTGTAAGAATCTGAAATCCCATTTTTCCCACTTGTTTGAAAATCGTCAGTAAATATAAAAAGTTGGTCAAAGCCTCCCTCCCCCTTCTATTCAATAAAGCAACACCCTGTACACATGATTATATTTATTGAAAAGCATATTTTTAGAGATGTCTAGAAAGCCAGGTGCATAAGGTGTTACATCTTGTAGCACCTATGACGTATGGTGGAGTACAGGAAGCAACATATGGTTTATAATAACAGCTAGCCCAGTGGTCTAAATAGCTTGCCTATCAAGAAATTGTTTCAATGTACATTCAACAGTGCATCAACACAGTACATACATGTATGCCTAGAGCTTGTAGACGTGCCTGATCCTAATGTTTATAGACAGTGTTTCTACATCTGTACCTTCATCACACATTGCAAATGAAGCCTAGATGATGATATAGACAGCTACGATGATTAATACATGTACATTCAGTATGAATTAATTTGATAAAATTCTTATTCTGTTGCAAAAAATTCATTTCATATTGCTACACTAGTATTTAGTCCCATTTCCATTATCTAAAATTTGTACATTTGTTTACGGTTTTTTTTGCAGAGTAAGTTTGGGTTAAATGGTTTTAAAGAACAATGTACAGGACAAAAGAAACAGAAAACGATAAAAAGAGCCTGCAATAAATCAGGACCTACAAGATATTAGAAGTCCGTGATGAGATTTTTTACCTTCCATCTTTTAAAACTAGAACATTAATTAACTGTAACTTTTAAAATTTGTATGTCATTGTCATTTACCTTACCTCATCCATCCTCAGTTAATGCTTTACCCATTTAGCCCTCATGTTGTCCACTAATCTCCTATTTAGTGGCCTAGTACCCTTCTTTTTTTCCTTTCTATACTCCAAAAGAAAGCTACTGGCACACAACTCACACCTGCAGTAGTAAAAGAAAACTATGAAGATCAGATTACATCAAAAACAGGAAAATCAGAAAATCAGCGTCAATTTTCACCTGAGATTCAGCCAATCACATCAGGATATGAGCTTTGAGACTTAATCTGTCGCCATGGCAACCCCTACGCTCTTCACACTCCTTGTCGTAGGGGGTTTTAACGAACTTATGTCACTTCAGACCGTGATTGATTTGATGATTTTAACGGACCTAGCAAGATGTATTGCCTTATATGGTATCATTAAGAGACAGGTTTTTAAAATGGGTCCTAGTTCGAGGATATGGGAGAAGTGATAGAATTATATCTAGGTTGACTCTGCCAAAATAAAAGACTGGAATATTGGGAAGTGGTGGCAAGGTTTCTAGATTTTAAATCATTTTCTTTGTCTTAAGTCTATTCCATCGACATTTTTCCATTTAAAAAACAATCCTAAGTCAGCATCAAGATTGTGATTCTCGATAAGTTTTCATTTACCACAAAAAAATGTTTTAACATGCTTTACTCAAGGAAAGAAAACTGAACAAAATAGGAGATAATCTAAACCATAATCATGTCTTTATGGTTTGTGAGACAGGATTTTTCTCAAATTAATTCTTTGGAAATATATATTTTTTTAAGTTTCAATCAGTATTCTCTTTAAGTATATCTCTTTTCCTTCATAACTGGAAATCATAACAAGCTTCACTCTGTGCCATACAATATGCGGGTTTTGTTTGGCAACTTTCTTACGAAAACAGAACTTCTGGAATTAACTTCCGTCTGTAAAATGAGACATAATTGACTCATGCCATGTATTATCTTGATTCCATTAAATATAATCACTTCTCATTATCTCTTGATCATCGGTGTCTGTGTATTTTGACACTTCTTTGGATTTGAAGATAGAACTAGACATGCTTTGTTTGCATAAGGACAGGGTGTTTAAGAAAATAAATAGCAACACTTGAATTTCTTTCAATGATTCAACAGTATGAAACAATTGTTTTACTGTTATAATAATGATATGAGAATAATAGAAATATCAAAGGAATACTAATTTCTCATCAAAATCCATTATCTTGATTAGCACTAGCAGGTTAGATGAAAAAGCAATCTCTATTTACAATACACATAACCTAAAATCAAAAGTGCCTAGCAGCACTGTTCATTTTTTTTCTTTGGATATCCTATACCATTAACATATGATCCATGATGAACCTGGCAGCTTGCATATTATCTTTCAAATTGGATTAGCTTTGGTGTAAATAAAAACCTCACCATAATATTATACAACAATGATATGCGGTGAACCAAACAGGATTACTTACAGATGTTTACTGCTCAGTTTTTTAAATAATGAATGACACATCTCAAAAAATGAAATGTTTTTTATCAAAACAAATCATCTTTGTTGACATTTGGGATCAATATCTCTGCCGACATTCAGGAATCATGATAAGAGGAATGGATTAGGGGCTACGGATTCACCAGTTTGGAGTCATGTTCATCATGTTTTGTTTAAATTTCATTTCCTTCCAATCTTAGTAAAAGGGATTATCTATTTTAGATACAATGATGAATCATGTCTATAATTTTGTATATCTAGACCTAATCTCAATCACAAATAAATGTTCTGTCACCAAGTATGATTATGACACGCAAGATTAAAAGATTACAATTTCAAACAATTGCTATATTTCTCATTTTAACTACATGCTTTGAAAAATGCAATTAAAAAGAGGGTAAAGGCATTAACAAGTGTGTATACATGTTCATCATATTACAAAACAATTGATAGTTATTTCTGTCACAGAAACTGGTTCACAATTCCTTAAAATATCATATCATGAAATATCAAATCTCAACTTCTCAAGTGCCTGTAAATTTAAGAATACATAATCACTACCACATATATTGTCAGTTGAGAGCCCAGAGCCCAGAGCCCAACAGAGGAATAATGAAAAACATTTACCAAATCTACAATATTTTCAATATGTGCTGTTTAAGACAAATATGAAGCATTTGGAATTCCAATATGCTTGACATTTCATTTGTATTAGCACAGAAAACATGTACATTGTATGAAGTTCAATGTTTTTCACACCATTCTTTTGTTCGCTCTCAGACAAAGGTCAGGTACATGTGACGTCTACAAAGGATCGTGCGTGAGTGGAGGCACATCAAGCAGGCACCCATGTCTCGGTGAAAGACCCACACCTCAATTCACAGAATTCTCATGACAGTATTTGTCTCATGTTTACTCCTGTGTTGTCTTCCCACAAACAACCTCCAGTCCAGACAGGGGTAAATATTGGCAGATTATTGTTTTCCCTGTCAGAATGTGAAATGTAAATCTTGACCTAAAACTTAGAAACAAAAGACAGAGAAAGGGTGGGAGGAGGGGTGGGGGGCTGCAGGAATTTTGAAGAAGATCCAATATAAATATTAGCCACATATGGTTTTATCAAATATTAACCGATTGTCTGTCCCACTATTTAGAATTATAAATCCTATCTTTATTATGAAAAGTCAATAAATGAAAGGAAAGAGAGAGGAGAGTTTAAATTCACTGAAAGATCTATTCATGCAAAATACAAATACATAATTGAGATGAGACTTGCCAAACATTTAGAGTCCTGGGGGGTGTTTCACAAAGACTAAGATCGACTTTAAGTTGGACTTAAGTATAACAGGCCGTTCGTGCCATTGTTTGCTCTCACCATTATGATCTTTAGATAATATTTTTTCCTTCAATAATGAATCATCAAAAAATGTAAGTTTTGTAGTTTTTTACCATGATTTGTACGTCCCTTGAGAGACCAATGCCAGTAAATAATGATAGCGAACAATGGCATGAACGGCCTGCTATACTTAAGTCCAACTTAAAGTCGATCTTAGTCTTTGTGAAACACCCCCCTGTTCTTGTGAGTTAAAAGCCTACCCATAACTTGGCTGAATTCAAAGATATTCTTCTTTTTTTTTTTAAAGAAACTCTTTATAATGGAGGATCTCTTGATTATCTTCATATTTTTACAGGAAAAAATGCTTTAACAACTAATTTCCTTTCCACTGAGTTTTCTTACCACTAGACCCAATGTTCAAAGTTATCTCAGTTCTAATAGCATTTTATGTACTTTTGCATGTTAATCACAAAACTGTCTTTTTGAACTTATCAAAGGGTAATTATGCTTAACACAATGGTAAGTGGGTAATAGTGTAATATGCTCATTTGAATCAACTACGAATAGGTCAACAAAGACAAACAAAGAAAGCAATCAATAAACCATCTTGAATTTCCTGTCGAACGAAAGTATTTCTAGGCTGAATACCATAACAGGAAAATCATTCACTGCATCATATATTGTTTGAATATCTCTCTGTATCATGTCCAAGTGCTTTCACATCGAAACAATCAAATTCATGTATTGTACAGGTCATGATATAACCCACATATACAATGCATCAATGTCATTTAAAACATGCTACTGTTATTAATGCAATGAGGGGATTATTTTGGGGCAGATGTTGAGCAATGCATGTCAATATTACTGTGTCACCTCTTCTTCTCTGTTTTTTCCTGTTTGACCTATCCTCGTAATTAATGGTGTACTTTTCAATAAGTGGCATTGACATTGTAGAGGTGTAGTATTACTAACTAGGCCTACATGGAAAACTTGTATAACAGTGAGACAGATATTACAAAAGTACAAAAGTGTATTGTTTTGGGGAGCAAAGGACAGACACCCAGAAAGGGATATTAATTGTCTGTTTGGAGCCTGTAGTGCATTTATTCTTTGTGAAATGATACAAGTTAAGCTCCTTCTGGTTCCAAACAGATGAAATATGAAGTGAAGATTATTTTATGATCTATACAACAGACAAAGACTACGTGACTGCAGATGATAAAAGGTAAATATAGCAAATACAGCCCCCATACATGGGAAATAATCTTTACCTGTCATGGGAATGATAATTATGAGTACATACATGAAAACTCAAATTATGCATGATGTGGATCCGAGGAAGAGCTATATTTAGGCTGCTAAATATTGCAAGACAAGATCTATAAATCATCATCATCATCATCATCCTGGCATCTCAAGGACAGTCACAAACACTAATCTAAACTGTAAACGGGACCACCCACTTGCAAAACATGGATTCTAGCTGAGATATTAATCACATTCCTTGCTTCATGTTATCACATACCATACATGAGTACACCAGACTAGAGTATGAAGCTCGCAAAATGAGCGAGTTACACTTAATTAACAACCTGTAACCATGCATGGCAATTCTCACTTTAAAGGAGAAACAGTTTTTAAAAAATAATAATAGGGAAGATAATTCCTAATAATTCCTTGGATTCCCCAATTCCAAAGTATCTGCTACCCGAAGTTCAAAACTGTGACAAATTTATCAACAAAGATGAAGGTATTATCTGTGAGACTACAAATGCCCATTTCGAAGTGGTATGCTTGGACAGGGCCTTACTGATAACAGCACTTAATGCCCATTTGGACTGCAGAGGGCATGTGAGAGGTGGTTTACCACATGTGTTAGAGAATGTGTAGGTTGTTTTGAATATTTTATTTTCTGAAACACTTACTGTAACGTTAAAACCAATTTAAAAAAAAAAATATCTTCTACCCATCTAGAATCATGTCATTTAGGTGTTAAATTCCGTTATCTCACAATCTTGTGAATGTGAAATAAACATATTGGGCTACATCTTTGATTCTTTTGTGAAGATAAAAACCTGAAATATACATGCTTCACATAGCTGAACAAGTGAATGTACAACAACGTGTAGCCAGTCCCGTATGTTTGTTTTCATGCAGGCTCATTCATGCATTTAAGGTTGATAACATCATATGCATCATCTCGACTCTAGATGACTATCAGAAGCTGGAGATCACGAGATGTTATCTCACTCTTAACATACATGACAAGTGAGTCAATGGTTTTCAGAGATGATATTGATAGAGCATGAATCCATGGATATAGTCAGAACATTATATATATTCACTAGAAATTAGAAAAGAACTCTTTTGAGTGACTGGGTGATACATATATACCTATATATTTGGAATTTTAAAATTTAAAATTTCTTGTTCTTCTTCATCTTGTCAGCTATTTCCAAATATAGGCCTATAGCTTTTCTAATGACTTTTATCTCTCAAGTATGATTTGCAATGGAAGCAATACTAGAATCAGACAATATAATACTCAAATACAGTATTGATATATCACTCATCTCAACTGATGTTTTCAATGCCTACAATGAACATTATGTCAGCTTAGACCTTAGTATGATCATTGGAGTCCATGGAATGATCTTAAACTAAGATCATTGTAGTATCTTAGTTTACATTATATAACAATATTTTATAACTAAGATAATATCTTCCCCCTTTTCATTGACCTGTATCCCTTTGAATACTAACAGAGTCACATACCTGTAAAATTAGAACACTATTTTAATAATAGATTGCCATTTCCAGTAGACTGATCAAGCAAGCCGTTGTTCATAAAGCCTAGATTGTATTCCTTGGTTTCCTTCATGTGGATGGACATGTAGGTCTTACATTCCAAAGAATATTTGCAACATTTCATTCAATTGCATTCCTTAGACCCCGTTCTCACTCACTTTGAAAGTGGTCTTAGTTAGACCGCTCCAGAGGAACGGGTCTTGAGGAACGGTTTGCGAGGGTTCACACTCCGAGCAGTTTTTTATGGCTCAAACCGCTCCACGAGTCAAAGTGGTCTTGTTGCTATGGCAGCTCAGGTCAGCGGGTAAATTTTTTCGCGGAATACTAAGCGTATGTACCGTACTACATGTTTCGCGTGCAACGTCACTAGACCACTTCCGTTCAAAGTACGCTTCCGTTCACACTCGCACGTTAGAGCGCTCCAAACCGCTCTTAATAAGACCCGTTCCTCAAGACCACCTCCCGAGGTGGTCTTCTGGAGCGGTCCAGAAGTCCACTTCCTGGACCACTTTGACCGTTCTCACTCACCTAAGAACCGCTCCTGAGGAACGGGTCTTAGTTAGAGCGCTCCAACGAAGTGAATGAGAACGGGGTCTTAGATGCCCTGGTAAAGTATTCACATGCCTTACATTCCTTCCTTGTTGTATATACTGTTATGCACAATATCAATGTAAACCATGTTAGATATGATTGTGGAAGGAGAGTATGAAACAGCTCGATGATTGAGAGATATAATGTTGTGTTTAACTCAATTTCTAATTTATACAAGAAAATATACCAAGTTCCTTGCACTTTTAAGGTTTCATTATGTTTTTAAAAAGACATGCATCCATGCTTTTTACATTCATAAAGAACATTTCACATGTAATCATAGATATGATGACTATTTCAAGAACATAAATAGAATAATGTTTTCACAAGCCAAATATTGGTAAGTACAAGGCCTAACTTTGTTCCCCTACCCCTGTTTTTATCAGTATTCCTCAAAACCCACATTTGACTTTAAAATATCACTCAGCTCTAATCTCTGAATTATGACGGCCTATAAATAGACAGGAGCCCCTGAATACTTCCTATAGGCACCCTAAATAGGGAAATGAAATTTTTCTGCTGATGAAAATTCTATGTACTCTGATCAGGCTTAAATATTTTGAAAAAAACGATGCCTGTCTCAATACCTCTTTTGAATAATCAAATTTCAACAAAACATTTGCTTCAAATTATGTTCAGTGAAATGAATTAATAACGGTAAAACACATGTGCCTGAATTAGACCACTACATTTACCAGGATAGATGAATTAACACGATAGACATACGCACGCAAACAAAAAATAGAAAGCTGTCACTTTCCCAAAAATTGATTATTGTAAAGTAATATAATACAAGGCCTTATATTAATAGTTTTTAAGAATTAGTACAGGGGCTCCTAGTTCCATACTAATAAGGTCGGTTGGAATTTTCATTGTGAATGACCTAGTAAATATGCATTTCATTAATGCATGCGGACTGCCCCCCACATTCTCATGCTTCAAGTTAGGGCTGCCACTATTTATAATTTATGAAGAAAGCGCTTTTAAATTCAATCTTCTTCTCTTTTTCAGATACGTGCGGGCGAGAACTCACGTCTCAGTGTTGATCAGATGCTAAACATTCGAAAATCAGACTTGCCCCCTCCCCACAAAAAGGGCTTCTATGGTATACAATGTCTCTAACCTTGCAACAGTTAGACAAATAACAAACAGCAAACTGTGTATTTTTGTCTCTGCTTTTTCCATTAAACTTGGCACGGTTTTACGAGTATAATAGCCATGTAGATAGGGGTCAGGGTTAGTCGGTCTGTCCCAGCTGCTTACACTCACAGTAATCAGACTGGCTTATAAACTCAATTCATATGCCTAGTTATATTAAAGTTCTACATCGCATGACATGACAGAGTATATTATGCAAGGAGACGAGGATTTGGCTCAAGCCCTTGCCATACAATGTTACATGCCAAAGGTTGATGTGATGATTATGGATATGGTGGTGATCATGATGTTGCTTTAATTATGATAATGATGATGATGATGATGATAATGATAATGATAATGATAATGACGATAATACTGATAATGATAATGACGATAATATTGATAATGATAATGACGATAATATTGATGATAATGATGAAGATGATAATGATAATGATAATGATAATGATAATGATAATGATGATAATGTCGATGATGATATTAATGAGGGGAAGGAGTATTATTCACTTGCTGTACAGTGTTGAATGGATTTGGAATGTCATAGCATGGACTTGGTCATATACCCATGGTCTTGAGGTGAAACAAAGCACCACAGAGGAGGAAGAGGGGGCCCTCATGAAAGGATGAGGCTCTTGAAAAAAAAAAACAGACGAAGATGATTTATTTTGCTCTTACATGTATGTTGCTGGTGACCTCGAGTAAATTAAAGATCAATTTTTTTTTAATTCTTATAAAATTAAAAAAAATTAAGCAGAAGTTGCTGTAACAAAGATCCAGATTCATGGAGTTGCAAGTGGACACAGGCTGGTGAACATTGCTTGGTAGTAGGTTGCACACATTTTGCTTCAAATATGGAATTGTATGAAAATCTTTAAATAATTTAGAAAAACATAAAAAGATTCCCTCAATTAGTTTTACCAGGCTAATAGCTTGCATCTCTATGGCTATACAGAAAGTACAGCAGTTATAATTGTCCTTGTATGAACATATAAACCATGACGCCGTGACAAAAATAAGGTTTGAATTTCATACCAGGACATGAGGAAAGATTCCGGTGGACAGGGATTATCATAGGTATTGAACATACCTTCCCACTTCCCTTCCCAAAGAAGTGTTTTTCTCACGCTAAATGAAAAGAAACTTTGGTTAGATTCAAGATTAGACCGACATCCTCAAACAGAAGAATAATTCACAACATACCTTGACCTGATATTATTAAGCACAAATGGAATATACATGTACATGTAGATCCAACTTTTCATACAGGAACAAATAATTTACACATTGAATATGGGCCAATATTCTACAAATCCCTCCAAGACGCACAGGACGAAATTGTAAATGATCTATCATCAATAGCAATGGCCTACAGCCTACAAGGCGGAGAGAAACTATCCGTGACGACCTTACACAATCAAAACAAAACTTGGCTTTCATTTTGAGAAATCAAATATACGCACGCCCCTGTACCTTTGAATGAATACAGTAGGTTTGGCTGCCAGGCTGCCATTACACTATGAGATATAAAAGATAATAACACAAACAAACAAACATGGGGGCCAACATAATGAATGCAAATAACTGTTGCATACTGCAATCATCCATAAAGATGTGACAGAATCAATGACAACTTGGCTTGCAAATGAAGGAATCATGAAATCTTAGAAGAGGTTTGGCAGGCATGACATTTAGTCCATACCGCTGCTACTGTACTATGGAAAAGATTTGATGTGCAACAAAGTAAAGCACAAGAATTAAGGATGTGGAATATATATTTGAATGTAAATGACTGCTGTTTCAAGATATCTACGAGTGGAAGTAATATTGAAAAGAAACTTATACTTCTAGAGGAAATGTGAAAATATCTGAGGAAATACACTGTTGGTATGGCTAGCATGACATTAAGAAAAAAAATGCTTTCAGATCATTTGCAAGCTTGGTACATAATATCTATATTCTATGTGAGAAACTAATAATTGTGGAATTTCAGGATCAAAAGAAATTTCCAGTATTTTTTTAGACAACCAAAATCTGATAAAAACATATAATGTAATCAACAAGAAATTGGCTATCCATTGAGAATTCAAGAGATTTTGGCAAGCATGACATTTTGTAAAGGACGTTACTGTTGCGATGGACAAGATTGGAGTGTCTACGGTGTCTTGGTGAGGCCTTCTTCAGTTTTCCAGATCAGATTACTCAACGCCATATAACCTCGGCTAAATATAAATCCTATCCTGATTTTTTGAGGTGTAGCCTGGTTTGATTTGAACTTTCTTGGCAGATTTCTTGAGAAGCTTATTACTGCTTGGCTCTTGCATTCATTTCAAGATCAATAAATTATTTTCTACATAAAAAAATAGCCAACACTTTTGTGGGGGAACCTTAATTCTGATCTGTACTTCAAAAAAAAGAGAAAAGAATGTTGTACAAAACCATACGCCCTTCCACAAGAAGTGCATATAATTGTGCAGATCTGTTACATGTAGTTCACCCATGTATCCAGTTCATTATTCTTTATAAGCTGTTTCTATTCTTTTAACTTGTCATGTGATTTCCATTTCTTGGTTTGAACTTTCTGACCACAAATTTTGTAGTGATTCAGTTATTATGTGTTAGTTTAATAGTGGAACAGTATGATTATAAGAAAAGGCAATACATCTCATTACAAACCAGTATAGAATAGAAAGGAATATTAAATAATCATGTTAAACATATATGCAAAGCAATATCACCAGGGGCAAGGGGGTGTATGATTACATGAAGGTCTCTATGGTAAATGGGATGAATTTATGTTATTTGAATTCCATTCAAGTAGATGAGAGTTTAAATTATGGCCCAATGCAAATATGCTTTGAGACAAGGCACTTAATTTTATATTGACCTAAACTATTGGCATGTATTTTATATGTTGCATTTTTATTTGTAAATTCATGATGTATCAGCTTTGAGCTGTGACTTTGAATTTTGATCAATAAACCTTGTCAATTCAATTCTATTCAATTCAATCTGACTGCCTCTCTGTACCCTGGTGTAGCCAAGAAGATCCCTGGTTGCAATATTGCTAGTGCACCTGGTTTTCAACGATGCCAGCACTAAAGCCGAGGTGACCAATGTGTATATATGGATATTGTTTGTCTGTTTGGAACAAGAAGGGCACTAGCTAACACCCTTCCGACTCTGAATATTGATCCTACATTTGAATATTATTAGGTGACCGGTGTCTTAATTAGACAACCATGCTCAGTGACTAGAGGCAATACATCACAGGCAGGCAGTATATGAAGGCAGTGTCTGAGCAGTAGGTGAAGCTCTTTCTCTGATTTGTACATGAATTAGTCATGGCTCTGTGATTTGAGGAAATGGGCGGGCTTTACACGAACATGTACATCGGGTCTGACTTCAATACAGGATGTGTTAGGGCGAAACGATCTGGTTTGGAGCTATGCTGCCAAAGTTACCCCAACAAAGTGGAAAATTCACATGATTTCACCTTGTTTTCTGATAAATCATGACACAGAATCATCACACAGAATTTAAAAAAAAAGAAACCCAACTCATTAAATATCAGGAAGGATGACCCGTGTGATTTCTGTCGAATGAAATTCAAAGAAGTAAATGCGTAATGTGTGAGTAATCCATAAACCATATTTGCACGTGCACATGTAGATGTACATGTAGATACTGTATGTATGAAATAGGATATTGTGCAGTAATAAAATGGTTGTGTAGATATATGATCATGATGTCTGTACATGTATTCTACCAGTTGGTTTCATTGATGCAAATAGTTTTAAAGATAAATCTGTTGCACCAGCAGGTTTTTCATATGTAGAACAAATTCCCTATTTCATTATTTGATGTGTATACAAAAAAGCAAACAAATGAAAAATAAAACTCTTCAAAAATAACATTGAACAATAAAATCTATAACAAAAAAAAAACATATCGCATACTTCACATGTACATTTGTAAAGGGATTTTTCCATTTGTTGTCAATCTTACAAGTTTTACAAATCTTTTACAACCATAAGTATGTTTACAAACATACATTAATAACATATGAGTTGATATATAAAAGGCAATGTGGCATTCAGAATGGACTTGTGTAGTGTAAATTACACAAAGTTTAAAGTATAAAAAAAAAAATAGACTCGCACAACATAGAGAAAGACCCATATGTGGACAAAGAGGGCAGTATAAAATGTCCTTCCATCATGGAAAAGACAGAGAAATTGAAAATGGCTGAACAATATGAGTTTATCTTCATATAAATAGTCTGCAATTACAGTGAAGTGTGTAATCTATTTGTGTCATAGCGGAGTGACTTTTCCAGTTTTCCTGAGAGTGAGTAGTTACAAGGCCATGAGTTGGCCTGAAATATGTTAGAACTACGTACAGTAAGTAGATAATGTTATCTGCTCAGAACCAAACGGGCAATATTAAACTCAATATTAATGAGATGAAATAATCATTGCCCTTATGGTTTGTAGCAGAAAATACCGTCGGTTTGAACCCAGAAGGGCGATAACTCTATTTTACACAGAATTATCGCCCTTTTGGCTCCAAGCAGATGATATGTAGAATAAGACCTAAAGAAGGTACTGTACCTTCATGGATCCATGTTAACCTTGTGAGGACAGAGATGCCACATGTTACTACTCCACTGTCTAGGGATGCTTCTCTTCATTACCTTAGATGTAGTCCATTTGTTGTCATGGAGACCTTCACAGCATCCAGGAGCATCCTTGCTAGTGTTGAGGCAGCATGTCCAGTGGTGTCGTCCGTTTCCTGTTCTATAGTAGTACTTGGGATGCCAGTAGCAAAGCGAGACATCGCCCCGTCTGTCCCTGACCTTACCGCACTGCATACAGGGGTCGTTGCGGTAGGAGTCAATCTCTACCCACTTGGAGTCAGCTCCTATAATGTTGTACCTCTTGATCAGCCAGTAAAAGTTCTTGCAGGTGAACTTCAGCTGGGAGAGATCACGTGTGCGAAGTTCTCCAACGATCTTGAGGACAATCTCAACTGGTAATGTGGCAAATTGATCTTCCTGGTTATAGGACAAATCCTCCAATTCACTTTCCGAATCTTCATAGTCACTGTCATTCAAGTCACTCAGAATGAGCGGGCTCTGGCAAATGAGATATTTTAGCATGCCAACCTTGCGGGGGTTCATTGTTCTCTGGTGTTTGCGTTCTTTAGCTCGTTCATTCTCTGACTTCTTGCTCACTTTCGGATGTATAATTCTGTCACCTTTCTTCACAATTATATTATCCTTCTTCAATTTGTTTAGGTCATCGTGCTTCACTTTGAGATCTACATTTATGTGATGCTGTACCATATGCGAATGCTCTGCATCTAATGGGATGTTGGCCCCAGACTGAACAACTGGCCTAGAGGCTTCAACCTTGCATGGCTTACTGTCAGATATGGGAAGGCATTGTTCAGATGTTAACTGGGAGTCTTTATCTTCAATAACGATGACAGATGAAATGAAAGAGGATTCCTCTTCCTTGGCAGCAGGTGACTGGCAATTACCCTGAACAACTTTGTCTTTAGAGGATGTGGTGTTGATTCCATCTCCTTCCGAAGATGAGTTATATTCATTGCAAACAGACTGGTCCTTTTTCACAATTGCACATGCACCAAGCAAAGAATCAATCTCGACCTGCAAAGTGGATCCTTGTGCGGTTTTGAACAGAGAGGAGTGTGACATTTGTGAGTTGTTGGTTTCCTCAGATGGAATATTGCATTCCCTCCATGAACGCACGGGGTGGACTGAAGGCAACTGACAGAGAGTCCGGCTTGTGGCAATTCGTTGTTTCTGCTCTGGTCATGCCATCTTCTGACTCAGATGTATCCTCTACCATGACACTGTGAGTTGCACTGAGTCTTGATTCACAAACAGACCCACCACTACCTATTCCACTATCCCGATAAGACACATGATGATCACGTCTGTTAACAGGTAATGTCAAGGAGCCATCCAGTTTCCAATTGTCTTTTAATCTTTCATTCAGCTCGCTGCCAGCTAAATCAGAACTGTGGTCCAAATCTTTTGCATTTCTGTTCATCAATGACATGCAAGGGTCTCCTAGAGTTGAAAAGCGAATATTGACAGTTCTCCCTCCCTGATACTGTCTTGCGGATCAAGACGGCAGGCTCCAGAGACACTAGTCTCAGCTTCATCATCATGGGTAATTGTTACACTGTCCAAGAGGGCAGTGCGGTCACACTCATCACTGAAATCAGGCTTTCCAACTCTTTGTGCTATGTCACTTCTACATGCTTCGGATCTTTGCAGAGATTCACTGTCTGATTTTCTCCCTTTCAAACGGTTGGCATATCTGTTTGAGCTTTCAGTTGACATTGTGGTTGATTCAGATTTGTTTGTGACTTTTCTCTTTGAGCTTACACTAAGTCCAGTGATCCTATTAACCTTTTCTGCATCTTTTTTCCTATCGCTTTGGGAGGACCCTTCAAGATGAGCTGCTTGGTTGTTCAATCTCTTAGTGACAGAGACAGAACTAGAACAACCTTTCATAGATTCCTTGTTAGGATGATCCTCACAAAATGCTTCAGGTTTTGATCCTTCAGAATCTTTGGTTTTCTTCCCTTTCTCACATCCTGTAAATAACAGCCATGCTTTAGACACATAGCTAGTTTGGTCCAATTGACTTCCCTCTTCAGCACAACTGCTCTCCTTTTTTGATGCAGTGCCATTTGACAATGCATTATTTTCAAGGCACTTTTTTTCTTTTGTACACTGTTGATCCTTCTTAGGTAGGACTCTGGCACCACACTTTCCTTTCCCATCTTGTTTTTGTTGTCCTTGGCGAGTAGGATACACAGATTTCTTTGGCTTCACAGATACTTGAGGACTTCTTTTGGTGTTTGCTTCATTGAGCCTGTTAGCAGCTCTGGTTTTTTGGACGATCACACTTTGAGCTCTAGGACGTGGCAGTGTTGGCGGTGGTGCAACTTTAGAGCGCTTCACCCGGATGTCTCCATGGGCACTTCCTCGTCTCCTTGTATTGATGATTTGATCTCCCCTGGCTGATTTGCAGAACTCCTCATGCATGCTGAGCAGGACGGCAAATCTGGATCTTGGGCATCCCTTTTCCAGGACAACCCTGCATAACTCCTGGTCCTTCAAGAACCCCAGGCTCTCACACCAACAGTTCCCTCACCAGCCTGCCCACAGATACAGATGGGCAGTTGCTGGTGTGGGTGATGCAGATTGGCATTATCAGAGGGGTGAGGAAAGCCTGTCTGTACAGCCCTGCTGTACATCTCTGGCTTTGATGACTGTCCTGCACCGGCCATTCTGTTTCCTCCTGTTCTGCATTGGTGTCCTGAAGTCGATGGCTGTTGACCCCCTTCTTGAAACACCACTAACGTCATCCTGTCGTTTCTGTTCTCTCCTTCTCCAGGTACCTGGTCTAGAATGGCATCCTCAGTACCCAACCTCTCACTTCTGTTTGCAGTACATACGTGACAGAGGTACTCTTATCTGAAACAAAACAAAGATGAAATATAAATTTAAAAAATTGTTTTTCTGTTGGGATCATTTGATACTTATAAGTATAATTATTATAGTCTCAGCAAGCCCATTAAAAAGAATCTTGAGCAAAAGACAAGGTAATGCTTAACCAAGCTTTACTTTAATAATGGGAAGTGATAAAGCACATGGAGTTTCCTGCGGGAAGACGAAGGGTCACGTGGTAAACCTTTGTCACCAGTATGGATTCAGACTACATTCAAACGATAAGAAAATGACGATGACGCTCCAAAAATAAAATCTGAGCTTAAATCGACATCTATTTACGGCCGAGTGAGCTAAAACATGGGGGAACTCTTAAATCAGGCACATCCTGTGCAGAAGGTACATGTAGTAGTCTAAAGAAATAAATAATTCTAGTAATACAGTAGGGCGAGGGGGTGTAGTAGATAGTATGATCACAGTCACACTGTCAACCATGGAATAATAATTATGGATGAAACTATCTTCTAACCTGCATACAAAGGCTATCCAATGCAAAGTGTTAAATTATCCACAGTAGACACATGGAAATTCTATCCAGATTCTACAACACATGCACCCTACTGTAAGCTTTCACAAGTGGTCCTGGGTCCTGTTTCACAAAACTTGTTATCAATACCAAGTTGTAGTAGCTGTTATAAGCCACTGAAATAGTTGCCTTTGATTGGCTGAAAGCAAATTTTTACAAGAATGTGACACTTGTTATTGATAATAACTTTTATGAAAAAGGGCCCAGATCTATGAGAGTTTCATGCCACAAAGTAATTGAATTGCAAACTAAATCTCTGAAAGCTTTAAGTTAACTTTCGAGAAAATAGCCCTGGTGAATTAGGTGTGGACATCTGTGATTTTAAGGGATTTCACCTTGTTAAGACAATAGAGATGCACACTAAATGCAAGTGGACTTTAATATAGTGGTTGCCATTATTACAGGTTTGATGATACACACATGATAGGTGAACAAGTTTATTCATCTTCTACTTTAAACACAAAACTTATAATCAAACTGGTTCTTATTATGATTTTAAAGACGTATGTACACTGTAGTACCAGTATGCTTTACTTTTTACATAAAGTAAAAATATATGGGGAAAAAAAAGAATCATTAAAAATCATGGCAATTATTTAAATAATAACTGTCATATCTCCTACCTCCAATCTGCCAACCCCCTCCATCCATTACGACGTTAATGCTCCCATGAAACTAAAAGTTAATATAGCCTACATGTATCTGTAAAAACGTACAGGAGCGTGTACTTTATTATACTCCACTCTCTAGCTTTGAACTATGTAGAATAGATTCCCCTTTAATAATCACCTGACCTATAGTGTCTTCAATTAATGTCTAATTCCATAGCCATGTGACGCTATAAATTCTCTGGGAAGGGAAATAGAGAGAGAGAGAGAGAGAGAGAGAGAGAGAGAGAGGGCGGGGGGAGAGAAAATGTAAAGAAGAGAAAAACAGAGAGAAAAAGTGATGAGAAGAGACAATAAAGAGAAAGAGGGAAGGAGGGAGAGAGAAGGAGAAAGAACAGACAGACGATAAAATAAAAGTAGAGAGAAAGGAAAGATAAAGGAAGAGATGAGATAAGGAGAGGGGGAGGAGAAGAAAAGGTCAAGTGAGAGAGAAGAAAGAAATGAAAAGGTGAGAGGGGAGACTTGGGCCTAGCCTATACAGGTGTATGTTGATATATTTAGAAAAAGAAAATGGAGAACCCAATAGGCTCAGAATGACATGTATCTCAAATCTTAATTCTATAATCTAGGAATAATTTGATAATACAGAGATCAATGATACAGGGTAGGCCTATTTATGTGAGGGGCAACAGGAAGAAGGGGTAACAAAAAACTGATTCCACAATGGTAAAACGTCAAAAAGGCCCATGAGCTACTGCAACTTAGTTGAGAAAGAAACAACTTTTCACTCTTGGATTCAAGACCTATCAAACACAACACAAGGCAATTTGAAGTATTTTTTTTTTTTCCTTTCTTTCTTTCACATTTTTTGTTTGTTTTGTTTCTTGTACCTGATAAAAATTCAACTTAAAAAATTATTCCAATACATGAATACATGACTCAATCATATCATATATGTGTATTATCACATTTTCATTTTTTCCATTTACAGAAATTTATTTCAGGATGGGGGTTTATGTGATATTCAGATACATGTAGCTACACATGTACACATACAATACAAGTTTAGCAATCAAAAATACATGTCACCATAACTATTTTAAAGATTGAAATGTATATATTAATGTGTATCCTCGTAATTAACTACAAAAAGTAAAATTGATTTCTCAAACATCATTTCCAGCTATGTTGATTTAATAGTCATATCAAAGCAAAATTATCAAAACGAGCCATCAATCTTACCAAGAGTCACAACAGATGAATGAATCCTGGCTATATTCACAAACAATTAGGATCGGAACAACAATATCCACAAAAGAATTCAAGTTATTCTCCAGATGAATTCACATATGAAAAACTATACAACAATGGCAGAAGTAAGCATCCATGAACTTCAGTGAAGTTTGAAGCAACAGTGCGTGTGGCCGCTGTGGCGTATATCCAACGTATGGCATGTCATGAGAGAGAGATCCACATTTATGCTATCCATGTACCACTATCAGACAGACGCAACTGCATGTAGAAGTTTCTGAAGGGATATATATGCGACTCGTGGGAAATAAACATTGAGCCTAGCTGCGTTACTGAGAGTGCGCAAGTTCCTCTACATGTATATAGTTGCTTGTATGAGCTCCAATCCTGTGCCCAAATGACTAAGAGCTCCGTTTTGCTGCTGCATACGAGTATGTGTGTGCTGTCTATTACAAATCACCTTCATATATCCCAAGCATGGAGAGAGATTAGTACACAAAAACATGCCTGTGCTTCTCTAAACACACACACCCACAGTACTAATACATTCTTGCCTTATGCAAACATTGTCTACAAATTTGGATACACATGTTGAACTCTGAGTGCGAGTTCAAGTTCATAGCATGTCTCTGTTCTGTACACTGTTATACTTTAAATCATACAGTTACAACATTCATAACTTTTCTCAAAGAGTAAAATGATGCATGATATCTTGTGGAGAAAATGTGATTAAGAATGATCTGCTAATTTAAGCCAATTCACACAAAGCTGTGTATTTTTCAATATGAAACAAATAAACATTTCACAACATAATACATATTTAATGTATTAGGTAGTGTACCGTATGTGTATCTATGTATTATACCATCAGCTAATGTCAAGAGCCTTCTACAGAAACTTGATATTTTCTGGTAACCCACAGCATTAGTTGATGGTTCCCTTTTTCCTGTTATTGTATTTATTATATTGTACTTGGTTTTCGTGTATTCTTTGTTATTGTTATACTCCTTCATGTTCCTAGAAATGAGATAACCATAAAAGAATGAACATAAATGCTTATGCCGGATTTTTTGAAGATTATAAAAGAAAACTTGAGAGCCTATAGGGCCTATGTATTTCATGGTGAGAGTCAGAAAGCTACATGTGTAAATTCACATCCTTTTACAGAGTTCAACATCCTAGTCTTATCATCACACGGTATTGGTTTCAGTCAATAGTTAATTTCCTATCAATATGACTGATATAGCAGCTCTCATTCAAGGGACCAATTCTACAGTATTAAATGCACTATTTTTTTCTCTCTAAATGTCAATTATTCATTAACATATTCTAACAAAAACACAGCATCACATTCCTCGAACCTGAACCACAGACTCAAGAGCTACTTGACCTTCCTATGAACCCAAAATAAATACATGCACATGCTGTTTTCAGTTCTGATATTGTGATAATAAAAACAACAATCTTTCAGAAAATCCAACACTTTGCACTGATCTTTAAAAATATTGAATAATAGAAAATACAAATGAAATTATATATCTATAAATAAACCATATTTTCTATATGATTTTAAAGTAAATTTAAAGTTGTGTCGCAAACAAAGAAGATAAACATAACATAGTACATTTACATCTGGATCGGCCTAAAGAAGAACACTTGGTCACATATGTGGAGCATATGTGGGACTTTTCAGCGCTGTTTAGTTTTTATTTTCTTCATTTTTGCTGCCCATAGCACTGGAACTTTTTGTCAAATAATTGCTCTAACAGGTCCAATATAACATGAATTGTGTATACAATCTTAAAATGATTGGAAAATTTATCAAGGAAAATGATCGTTGTCTCTTGTATTGAAAGAGCTACATGTATTTTTCTAATTAGATTGAAAATTTGAAATCCACATTTTGCAATTGATTTTGTGATTAGGTGGTAATGTGTAGCTGTGATTGTATGGAACAAAACACAATCATGCAGTACCAGAGTCAGAAGGGTGGTGGAGTAAACATCCTTCTGACTCTAAGCAAATCATATCAGAATTTAGGCTAGAAGAAATACATTCATCATCAGTCAATGTCCTTTGTTAAATTCACAAGAATTATAGAGTCATGACATGATGTGCTATGAATTACAAAGCAAAGCTACCACTTTACCATGTTACTTGATATTCCAAATAGGATCCACGAAAAAATGCTTTCTTCTAAATAATCTTTACAATCTTATTTCCTTCTTTGTCATGACTTGTCATGTTTTAACCACATTTGTGTAACCTGAACATACCAAATACATGTAGATACATGTACATGCTTGTACAGTCAAACCTGCTTTAGTGACCACCTGTCTACAAAGACCACATTTTTTGTTTCCCTTGAAAATGGTTTCTCATTGAAACATGTACTATAGGAACCTGTACATAAAGAACACCTGCCTGTAAAGACCACTTTTCTTGTCTCCCTTGGGTGGTCTTTATAGACAGGTTTCACTGTATAACCATTCTACTGCTTTACTAAACTTGAGCTCTATAAGCTCTAAGCTCTAGAATTTTCTCCTGTAAATTACTGCAACTTCTAAAATACAATTATTCTTTCTTCTTCTAGATTCTCAAAATGAAACCCCTTGCATGTGACTTTATCTACCTTTATAATGACCCTTAGTCCCTTATCTATACTGAACACGTATTTCTTAGTTTATTGAACCTTTATTTGTGACACTCAAAGTCTCAAACCAGGATGTCCATTCAAATAAATAACACATTCACCTCCCAATTTTCCGGTTAAAAAAGAAAGAAAAATATATATTTGCGTTCTCATGTCCTTCTGGTATTAGGCAGGTGTACATGTAATGTTCTTATTTTATACACAATGGCTTTTTGTTGTTGGGGTGTTTTTGCAACAGGATATTGCATGAAGTATTTCATCATCATATTCTGGCACATCTGGGGGGTGTTTCACAAAGACTAAGATTGACTTTAAGTTGGACTTAACTATGGCAGGCCGTTCACGCCATTGTTTGCTCTTACCATTTACTGACATTGGTCTCTCAAGGGACGTATAAATCATGGTCACAAATCTACAGAATTTACATTTTTTGATAATTCATTATTGAAGGAAAACATATTATCTAAAGATCATAATGGTGAGAGCAACCAATGGCATGAACGACCTGCTATAGTTAAGTCCAACTTAAAGTTGATCTTAGTCTTTGTGAAACACCCCCCTGGACATACTGGTACATGTAGATTCCCCTTGGTATACGCTAGTTTGGGGATTTGTTTTTGGCTAAACTATTATTTTGGCTTCTAATGGCTCCCCTTCAAGATGCGGGAATTGTAGCAGTTTACCACAACATCGTTTTTTCAACTTGTAGGCATACATGTAAATTAATGAATAGCAACAGGGAATGAAAATAGTTGCTGTGCATAAGAGGCCATACATGTATGCAAATTCTAGTACATGTACATGCGTTGAAAGGTATAAATGAGATTTATGAGAAGCACATTACACTTTATTATACATGTATGTTATCATTGAAAATCCACTGCAATAAACTGGGAATTAAACACTAAAGCATGTGTTTAAAAAGTTGGCCTTAAAAAAATGTATGAGATGAGAACTGCATGTATTCAAAGACAATTAGCATGGAATCTAGTAGAACCTGAAATGTTAATGTACATTTATAACAAAACCATGAAAATATCTTGTAGATTGGCATTTAAGAACACAATGTACAGTAACTGTTTTCCTCTTCAGATTTGTATCTCATTCTTGAAAACATCGAGTTCTAAAGCTGGGGCACAAAATGTTTAAAGCAATCCCATTAACAGGGTTAAAAAAGGTGAAGTGGGTTATGATTAAAGTCAAAATTGATTGCCATCTAGGGTCTCAAATCATCAGAGAAGCTCAAAATGATTTAGAGTTGGGGCCTGGAGGTTCAAAACAGGCAAATCGTGATGATTAGATCGTACTACTGAACGGGGCATTAAAGTTACACAAATAGTGGCATACAAATGACAGTGACCAGGTATAGATAGCACTTGCTAACCTGTGTATGTTTTGACCTTCCTGTCATTGTTTCAGAGGCAATAAACTACACAAGAATAGGACAAAGGGGGCACATGGGGCTCTGCACCCTTACCCCCCACACACACACACGATAGAGAATTATTTATGAAAAAATATAACTTTCTTTGAAATTGAAGATATGTTCAACTTGTTGAGTGTACAAATCATACCGAAGCATATTAATCTCATATTCAACTTTTAGAATTACCATTGTTGATACAAAGATAGCCTGCCCCTCCAACTCCCACTATTTAACAAAATAACTGAAATAGATACCCTTCGCAATCCTGCTGTTTTTTCTATCAGAGGCTTCCAATTTACAAACCACAATTATCTTAAGCTCCGACTATTAGCCAGAAAGTCTACGTTGATTATTTATGGTCTGACAAAAACCCTTTCAAAATCATCCTGATTCAGTAGAAATTGGCCATGGTACGTAAAAAGAATAAATATGAGGTCACTATAGCAGAGGTTCTCACAATCATAATAATTGCAACTCATCTCATTAATGACACATGTGATGAATCATCACAAACTCTGCATCATAATCGGGGGTTTTCCATGGGTCATCTTGCAACATCTGGAAACTATTGTTATGATCAGCATTGTTAAGCACTGTTTAGCGCTAAGCAACAAATGCCTATCAGAATCAACGCTCAATATTTGGATATGCAAATTTTGATGGCCACTTCTTTCACACTCATTGCATCATTATTATTACCATATGAGATCATAGCATTCTTAGTGACGCATACAATTAATGAGTGCATAAAAACAAAACACGTACCTCTCATTTAGCCTTGTTCAATGTTTACTTTTATAGAGCTATCATTATCACATCCTAATCTGGTGTTGTGGTCAAATCTCGCTCTCACATATTATAGTTTACATCGTACTTTCATAATGTCTTTGCTGTCTCAATTATAGTCTGCCAATTTATAGCTTCAGAAAAATTTCATTTGTTGAGGGCTACTTTAAAATCCACACTCTTTCCCTCTTTTTTTACTTTTTCTTTCACACAAATCAAACTTAGCATACTAGATAACATCAACAAATATAAGGATCCCACTTTTTTCAATGGCAAAGCACATTGGTCAACTTTGTGTACACAGTATGTATTCTAGCATCCTCCACCAAGAACATGTAATTACATTCAGTACTTTAGGTTACATAACATCAAAAGGATCTTATTCTCCAACAATCGTTCAAAACAAAACAAAATCCTTGCAGGTTGAAAAGACTGCCAATTACAAGGAACAATAAAAGCTTAGAAATAACAAATATTTCCTGCTTCTGTGGTTCTCTCCAAGATTACGACCCTTTCTTCCAGGTTCTTATCCAATGATCTCACTGCCTCTACTCCTAGAGATGTGGTCAGACTGGTTCACAAGGATTCTGAGATGACATCATGACACCAGTTCATATCCTTTCAATATTTTATGTACATGAAATGGCTCTATTGTCATTTTTCCAGAAAAACAACTGACACAGTAAATAGTTATTGTGTCAAAGGTAAAAGGTACATGTAAGTGGAGATTTTGTATCAGTTTGCAGACTCATGACTCATGAGAGGTTTAACAAATAAAGAAAAGGATACATACACAATATATTGACGATGCTATCATGTTTAGATATGGACACATTTTCAAATCATCTGAAAGTTCATGGGCCATGTTTTCTAAAGTTTATTTGTATTGTAGTCTCATACCTAAATAGACCATACATGTTAAAGTGCATGTACCTTAGAAAGACTAATATAAGCATTTTCCCCTCATAAAACAAATTTTAAGAAGTAGCATTAGTAACGTTTTAAAATTTGTGAATTTTATTAAATTCTGATGATACTCCAAATGAATAGGAAGAGCATGCAAAAATCATTATAGCATCTCAATATTCTCATTTGTAAATATTCTCAAAATAGCTCGGGTGAGAAATAGGGAATGAATTGTAATTAATACAGTCTGTTTGGAAACAAAAAGCTTAAACTCTCTTGTTACAGAAATAATGTGAACTTTCTAGGTTTAATTGCATGATAAGGAGAAAAAGGCAAGACCAAGGGCATATTGACATCCAAACATTAGAATCACATGTTCACAACACCAAACTTTTCAACCAGACTGACAACACTCATCGCCGTCGGGTCAGACGAAAAAAAACATTGAAACAATCAAATCCTCTAATAGACCCCAGAAACCACTTGATTAAAGAGAAAGAAACAATAACCAAATGTGTTTACAGTCTTTGAGCAAGGATGCTTCATTTAAATATTTTCTGTCATTATAGTAAATATACTCTGTTATTTGGTATATACAGCACTTATTAAAATATATGTGTAATGCCTCTTTGCACTTCTAAAGAGCATTACAAATGATTCAGTCCTGGCAACTACATTTCACGGAATAATCCCGACAGGTACACCTACAATGAAGTTTGAAAGGCACAAACCATTGTCAGTCGCTGTGCATAACAGTGTCTGCACTGTGAGACTAGGCTGACAGTATACTGCATACACTCTGTACTGTAGCTGCTCTGAACACAGCCGGAGACTGACAGAGCTAGGCTCTGCTCAAAGCTGCAGGAATTGTAGTTACATGTAAGTGTCAACTGTCTGTGCTTGCAGACTCGGGCGTTAGCAGCATTTATCACATCCTGCAAATAGTATGTTAGTCTGGATGCTAGGCTAGGCAGACCCTGGAACTAGACCAAGGTAATGGCGTAGGTCTGGTATCCATAATGGAGACCTATTATGACAGATTTCCAGAATAAAAACAAACAGGACTATTTCAACTGGGTTCAGGAGGAGGATAGGCCTGATCTATGAGGGCGATAAGCAAGCTGTCTTCGTAACGGGCCGCTTCCTGTTTTTGCATACTACTGTGCATGTTTGGGGATGAGACGGCTTACTGCTACTATGCAGTCACTCTAGCACAGATTGAAGGCTTTGAGTCTCATGGTGAATCTACCTCCTTCTATAACACTCAGCTACATGTAGCTTTGTAATACATGCAAGCTTCATAGTTCACAATATACTATGACAAGCCCTGGATAGACAGCTACATGTACATGTAGTCTGGTAATCTTATCACAAAGTAGGTTATTTTGTAAAGTCATTGGTCATTGGTGGCATATGGGGATCAATACATAAAATCTCACATTGTTATGGTCAATTTTACGACACCTCAAGGAAGTGACAAAACAAAGTGATTATCGTTTCATTGTAATATTTTTGTCAACTTTCCAGGCTGACTGAAACTGAAAATGTAAACTTTTGTCAAAGTTTGCATCAATCTTAATGCACATCACTATCTGAAAACTGTGTGGGATAAAAAATATATATATACATTGTTCCCTCCACAAACTATTTTACCTTTACTGCCTACAGTATATCATATTTAGAGGCCTACATGCTATGTAGCTTACATGATTGACAGGTGAATCATGATGGAATAGCATGACAGCAGGAAGAATCCTACATGTATCTATGGGATATAGTATTTTATAGATGGCCTGGAGAGAAACTGATTTATGGAATATCATATCTGGAATGGCCCCAACTTTGGCCATCAGAATTGCAATTGCATTGTGAAATTTTGTCATGGCTGACAATAACTTCTAATTCACATTAGGCCTACAGCTTGGTTAGATATTGTAGCCTGCATTACATAAATTATACCTGAATATTCCTTTGATTGGATGGAATTAATAAAGGCTTTAGAGATACAGTTGAGTATAATTGGTCATGCAATTTCCTTGTGAAATAAACTGTCTAGAAGTTATAAAGAGCTTTAGTTTTGCTCATAAATCTTGCCTTTTCTGTCTGTAAACCTAAGGACAAGTTCGGCGGCGACCCATTGAACCTTAAAAACATGAAAACATATTCTCCCATGTACATGAAATGCTATTTTCCAGTTTCCAGTCATCTATACTGAAGGTTAAATATCCATTGAGGCCTATCTAATTGATCTACTGAAGCCACTGCTACTGAAGCCACTGTTCTATATGGGAAGCATGGTGGCACATCACTGCTAGCAATTAAATAAATTATGGTCCCATTTATCATTGCAATGTTAAACATTCACATTTATATTAGTGTACTTTTTGTTTGGATAATAAACTTCAAACTTCAAAACAGCATGAGGGGGCTAATGTGAAGCCAAACTTGACTTTTTTATATTACAATATATGGTAAGACTACTACAACCATTGATAAAAAGTTAATGATAAAATGATTGATTCTAGTAAAAAGTGGGGTTTTATTGGATACTATTTTCAATGTCAGAGGTTGGGGGAGGCTTCAGCCCTTGTCTATTTTACTATATTGTAACAAAGAAGAGGCTATTATTCATTCCTTTACCAATCAATATAACAAATATAGAAATATCAATGCACATCCAGGCTGAGATAGTATTCTTTCCATTTGGTTGCAAATGAGATCATTAATAATGTGACAATAACGCGTACAAACTTTGTAGGTGTGTCAAATTTCAAACAAAATCATAGCATGTGAATTCCACACATCAATTAAGATTGAAATTGACACTTTCCTCACAATAGTAGTTCGTACAGGCTGGTACAGAATATCCCCATTATAACATAACAACAAAATTCCAACAATCCTTGGGATTTTCCTCAAATTTGCTTAATCATGATTACATAGAACACACCTGTCTTGTTTCACACAGATGTGAGTCAAGGAGAGCAGCTATCTCGCATGTTACCTCGTTATATTTGGGCCTGTTAGTATGCTTATAAATGTATTCATCAAACTGCAGAAACATTTGAAATACATTGTGATATTAGGCATGGATCAGCAATGTATCTTTATCAAAACTAGCATGTCCAAGGTATTGAGACATATCAATAAAAAATTCACAGGCCATGTCAAATACTCAAATATGAGTATACCCCTTCATAATAATATACATGTCAAGTTCATATCTTTTGATCCTAAGAGTTTTTGCAAAACAGATGAGAAAATTAAAACACAGAAACTGTCTTAACAATCTGATTTTCAACTCTTAACTACTCTTAACAAAATATATGCACAGTAAATTGCATATCGCATAATTTTATTTTTCATGCTAAATAATACCTTTTAAGATGCAAAAATACTACTCTGTGTTATTTTTCAATCGACATTGGTTTGTGGTGACCAATTAAGCCTATAAATCTTTGCTATATTGTACTAGGATACAGACTCAACATGTGTTATCTGTCAAGTATGTGGTTTCTGATAATACATGGCAAATCACCTTGTCATAATCAAATATATGGGATGTGATGTAGCATTTCACTGGACCAAGACATAAGCACTATGTAGTAAAATTGAATATCAGGTATGTCCTTGGGATAATTTAGTTTATATAGTAGAGTTATAAACCTGTGCTGTAACATCCATTTATCATCTAAATTATCATGAAAACATAAGTCTTTAATACTACATAATAGTAGTTAAAAGGAACTTAAATTTCTACAATGTACATGTAGGTAACTAATATTAAAAAAAGAGAACTGTACTTTTAAAAGGGAAAAAACTCTGGACATAATCACATCAGTAAAACATCTTTACTGATTGTGGTAATTATGAATGTGCAGTGTACTGTACATGTATATGTACTTATATGTAAATGTACTTCATCATCATAATCATATATGAATGTCAGCATTTTTCCTCTTACGAGAGGTTACTGACTTTCGCTCCATGATGACCTCCCCTCCACATCTTCTTGTCTCGAGCATCCTCCTCATTTAGACCAACCTTACTGCTTTCTTTCTTTACCATATCTTTCCAAGAAAACTTGTCTTTAAAAAAAATGACTTCACAGTGGATTAATAACAAGTTGAAGTCATGTTAGAAACTCCTTCAGTTTTTGCGCAAAAAAAATGTTTTCATAAGATTTGTTATCGACCATTACCTGAGCTGAACGACCATGAAATAGTGTGAGGTTGGTTTACTTTCAAAACAACAGCACTGCAGCTCAACAATGGACTGTTTTATCTCTCCATACATCTCATGTATTTTTGTTTCAATGAG